>JAPVCE010000025.1:437487-450878 GCA_029606265.1 Paecilomyces dactylethromorphus
TTACTCATCTTACTCGAAAGAAATTGCTTCCGCCACTCCTAGTGGCACCAATAGCGCCAGTTACACACCTACGAACACAGTTAAAGCATCTTGCCCCACGACGGACTCAACCTGGCAGGCCCCCACTGACCTGCCTCCTACTCCGAACGAGGAACTCTGCGAATGCATGATGGAGTCTTTGACCTGTGTCGTCAAGGACTCGGTATCCTCTAGCAAGTACAGCGATCTTTTTTCGACAGTCTGTGGCTATGATGCTTGTGCGGGCATTAATACCAACTCTTCCGCCGGCTCCTTTGGTGCTTATGGTATGTGCACAAGCAAGCAGCAGCTTTCCTTTGCAATGGACACCTATTACAAGGCACAGAAAGCTGAGGGTAATGCTGCCTCTGCCTGTGACTTTGATGGAAGTGCATCAACCAAATCATCGACTTCTGCCACGGGTGCTTGTTCCACACTACTTAAAGAAGTGGGAACTGCTGGAACTGGTACTGCCTCGGCCACTGCAACCGGAACTTCTGATTCTAGTTCTAGCTCCAGTACTGCTTCATCGTCTAGCTCTAAGGGTGCTGCGTTCCCTATGGCTGCTCCTGCTGCTATCACTGTCGGCAGCTGGCAACTGCGGACGTACATTGTGACTGCAGTGCTCAGTGTTATGGGCATGGTGTTTCTGTGAAAGATCTGGAATCTGACAGTCTTGCGTGTGCCGAGCATTTATTGAAGACCCCTTCCGGACAAAGATCTCTTGTCTTCAATCTATTCTATACTTGGATGTGTTATATTAGATACAATTGTCGCTACTCGCCTTCTTTTGCAGGGGATTTAGTCTTAACAGAGAATCATTTACTTTTCGGCTTACAAACAGATGATGACCCCCCTCCCCTCCCCCAAAAAAAAATCTCAGTCTGATATTGTCCAAAAAGGAATGAAAACCTTGGTGAAGGATACCTGCATTCTGATTTATTCTTAGATTTCGTAGAGAAACCCAATATTCATACTATTACCTGATTAAAGACATAAAAATATAAATAAAAAAAGCCCCTTTATTCACTTTAAGCCTAATCTCAATCTGCCTTAAGTCCTCGAGACCCACATGTTTCAAAGCCCATACCGGAGTAATAATAACGAGTGGTCAATCATTTATTCTTCTTGGCCTGCGGGGACTTATACATCCGATCACTAATCAGAATAATCTAACTAATTAAACCGAGGAATGTAAGCCACAATGGAAATTCCCCTCACCAAAACCTACGAAAGCCTTCTACAATTACTCAAGAGTGGATTAGATATTATTAGTCGCTTGGCATTGTGGTTTGAGCTACTGCAAACCGTCGATTAGCAAATGCTCTGTTGGCGATTACTGACTGCCTATTTTCTATTTAATTGACATAAGATTAGCCATGTCAGCCTGCAATAATGAAATTAGCGAGGACAACTTGAATGAGATTCAAAGCCTACGCTTTTCAGCAAACCCGTTGTGCGATGAGTTACCGGAGATTCCCTTCTCTCTAACACAACCGCCTCTGTTGGAGCCCGGATCTAATCTCCTCAGTCTACTGTCCTCTTCATCCTACCCCTCCTTCCGTCAGGAGGGTGCTATAAAGTCAAACATGATCTTTTCAGACAATAATGAAGTCGAAACTGCTTTCGACCAAGTCAATGGGCACCAAGCACAGACAAGCGACGCTCCAACAATATTGCAGTTGAACCCAGAACAACCCCGGAGGAAAAATGATCGTACGGATACTAAAAGTAAAGATAACGGAGCTCCTAAGACACGAGGACGACCACCGAAGTCAAATGGTACACAGTCAGCAGCTGATGTCAGTTATAATTGCCCTAATCACAATATATGTGTTAATGACTAAGATAAGCTCAGAAACGACGTGCTCAAATCCGGATGGCACAACGTGCGTATCGATCGCGCCAGGAGATGAAATTCTCGACACTAGGCGATCGGGTCGCTGAACTAGAAAGTGTAGTGAAGAGAATCAGTCAAACTTTCATCACGTTTAGTAAAGACCTCGCCGCTTCAAACGTGCTCAAAAATTACCCGGGATGGTCCATGAAGCTCAGGAAAGTGACGGATAAATGTACTTCTCTTGCAGAGCAGATCGACACTGAGACCAAGGCAAAGGGTCACAGTCGGGATGTCTCAAGTGTTGCCACTATCTACACAGAGCAGCTTTCAGACCGACTTGGTGAGATCACAGAGTTGACTGCTGAAGAGTTTGGTACATCAGGTGACTTGGATCATAATAGCCATGAATCCATATCTGGCATGCAGCTGAGAAGAAAACGAACATTGGTGAAAAATACATCTACGATAGATGTAACGTCCAATAGGAGACATTCTTATCTCTTTAATGACGCAGTTTCTCCTGTAAAGAGAAATTTGTCGAGATCATTCTCTAGGGAATATTGGGAAACAAAATCTTTCGCTAAGCGCTTAGACTTTGCTTGCGCTGTTCGTGCGTACCAGCGCCTTAGAGACCCTTCAGTCACCGATATGGCATTATCACGGGGATTTGGATTCCTTATGACTTGGTTGAGCCGTGATCAGATCGCTGGATATTTTAAAGAGTTTTTGGATTCCCTGGGTTCGTCTGACGTCCTAGAGCGATGGAAAGTCCCAGTGGTCAATTTTGGTGGTTCTGGAACTTATTTTACCAGAAAGAAGCAAGATTCCGAGCATAATATAGGCACAGGAATCCAGGATTATCCAGTAACAGGTGGAGAGAGGACATTTATGCCGAACAACCCCTCCTTAGCAATTGATTTCAGAGAGGAGTGGTTTGGTGCAGGAGATGTGGAAGGTTTTCTAGAAGAGTATGGCGTCCTTATGCAGAATGATTCAACGAAAAGTACATCAGAGCCCAGCTACATAGGGAGAACCTTACATAAAGGGCCACTTCTGACCGTCGATGAACAGAAGTTCACAAGCTGTAAGTCAACTTCGACTAGAATATGACTGGTCGGCAAACCGCTAACGTGTAATTATTAGACTTGAGTAGTATTTGTATCTGCCTTGGTCGTACAGCAGGGTTTCGACGGAGGGATATTGAAGAGTTTTTATCGCGAAATACGAGACTCCGTTGCACCTAGGTTGTGTTCCCATAGATTAGGAACTAATTATTCTGGCTTTTAGTTGGAGAGTTTCCTAGAGAAAACCTACCAGAAAAAAAAGTAGATAGAGCAAAATTTGTTTAGTTCCCTCTAATATATCCAACATATGTGCATTTCCAAAAGAAAGGAAAAGAAAAGAGGGTCCTGGAGTGATACTGAATAATGCAAACATATCTTAATAGGCTGTTAAGGTTGCACTCGTTGTCTCGAGTAAACAAACCCACATGAGTAATGACTCGAAGGGTTATTATGCCTTGGTCCTCGGCGTTCTAGGAGCTATACAAATCAAGTCCGAAAAAAAAAGATTAGTGAACATGATCGACACGTTGTAGATTCCACTCCGAGGTTAAAAAACCACCAGACCTACTATACATTCCTTTATTTATGGATCTTTGACCTCTTGAAATCCCATCGAACGTACATTATTTTCAAATTATTAGGGCATTCTACAAGACTCCTATCCTCCAAAAAGCCAACGACGAAAATCATAACAACATGGGGAACCTCAACTACCAAGTCCTTTTTGTCTCCGAAAATGACAAATCCTCTAACAAACGCCGTGCCATCTACCTCCGGCCATTTCTACTATTCTGGTTAAACTCTCTCGTCGCAGAAGTTATATTCCTTGCAGTTGGTATTTTCATCATGACAGGGACCCGTGACATTCTCTATAAAATTCTCTGGACACTACTGTTTTGTCCCCTTGGAATGGGAGGCGCCATGGGCGGCATCATAAATTATTTTATTGTCGACCACTATTACGGAACTAGAGCTGTGCATTTTACTGCTCTCATCGGGCTTTTTATCTTTGGTAATTGCAACTATCTATGCTACAACTTGGATCATCATTTCGGATGGTTTGGAGCAGCAGAACACCCGATATGGTTTCATTGGAGGTATCCGATGATTTATGCGGTGGGCTATTTCAATGGGAAGTTAATGTTTACGGATGACGGGCAAAAACTCCTGGCAGACTGGGGTTTCTGAAGGGATAGTTCATATAATTTGTGAGAATAGTAATATTGGAAGATGAAGGAACTTATTGCAGAATAGTTGAGGATGAAGTTGAAATGTCATGTTTTCTCCGCACCGACATATCTATCTTCCAAAACAAAGGATCTTATCTTGTGGGCCGAGCAGGTTGTCCCAGTTGCACGCCATTACAACTCCCGACACTTTCCCACACATGCAGGAGAAACTCCAGCCAAAGTGGTTTGATGCATAATGGTTAACCTTTTCCCTGGAGACCAGATTGCGCAACCGGTTATGTTGGCTGAGCCAATGCATAGAGACAGGGTTTCGATTGAAGGGCACACGTTCTAGGCAATCGAAGTTGGTCATTCAGACACCCACGATACAACTATCTCCCACGTTCCAGAATTGAGGTTTGTCGTAGCGGGTGATGTTGTTTAAGGCGATGTCCATCGGTATTTCGTCGAAGCTAATACCACACAAAAACGAAAGGAATGGTTTCGGGTGTCGGATATAATCGACTCCCTAGAACCACATACTGTAGTAGCAGGATACAAGGGAGCCCGGCCAGTAGATGGAATTTTCAACATTGAAGCTACTAGAGAATATATTATTGCGTTTGAAGAGGCGACGAATACATGCAAAGACGAAAACAGTGAAAACGGAGGTCGTTGGTGTAGGAGGACAAGTATAACTTCAGGAGGATTTTCTCTTCTTCTTTTTGGTTGTTATAATCTTATCTTTATCTGATTAGAGATAAATATGAGTCTCATTCTCACCCCGCCCCTCTTTGGATTATAGACTCAAAGAAGTACTTCACACTTACCCATATAGATGTATTACTTACTCTATCTTTCCAAAGCTTCCGACTATTTCTTCTGTTATATAACAGCTATTCCATATAGTCAGAATATATTACCGTCTCAAAATACTCCCGGTAAGAACCGTTTCGTCTTTGCATTCCATCTTATCCACTCCTCCCCAAAGGCCTTCTTCAACATTCTCTCCTCGTCCCTCACCCTGACTCTTACCCCTGCAAGCAACACTGCACCCAACACGACATAAACTACTCCTCCCCAGCCATCCAGCGCATTGCGTTGATCCTCACTTATCCAGCACCCTATTGCTCCATCCCAACGGCAAAACAGTGCCGCATTGCCGAGCATGACAAGCAGCTGCCCCGTATAAGAAGGGTGCTGGATATAGCGGTACACGCCGTTCGTGTTTAGTGAGCTGGGCTTGGCGAGCTGGAAGGTGAAATTGCGGCCTAGTGCTTTGAAAGCCGCGATACGCAGCGGGGCTCCGATGAGACAGATCACGGAGAGGAAAAAGCTGGTGTAGATAGACCAGGAGAAGAGAATTGGGTTGAGGTTTTGATGATGGGGACAGACGGCGGCAGGCAGGTTGCGGACAGTAAGGGCGAGGATCATGTGGTATGGACCTAGCATAACCGTGAAAGCTCGACGGAATAATTGAACACGACCCGTGACAGCCTGAGCTACACGGTCTTGAGCATCGGAGCCTTGGGGCGTGTGATTTAGAGGCGTCATGCAAATATAAGTGAGACAGGATGCTCCCAAATAAGCAGCAGCAAGAAGAATGCTTGGAAGATCCATTGCCTATTTTTTTTTTTGTTTTTTTAAGGCGGGGATGGAACTCAGTTGGACTAAAGCGACTAACTGTATAGTTGTGGCAGGTCGATAATTTGTTTAAAGATCTTGAGCCTCTAGGATCATAATCTGTTTAAGAGTGGTGAAACAAGACTTCCGTCGATCGGCTACTCATGGAATTCATCACATACTAGATACTTTGAACCCTACTCAGGACTTTCTATGGGTATATAAAGTGACCAAAATCTAGGTCGTATTCACAATGAACGATTGTCGCGTCAAAGCTTTTAACCTTACAGGGATGTTCGGGCCCGAGACTTCCTGTTTTGGAGAGGCCATCGGGCTCGGAGAAATATGGAGGAAGCCATTGACGCAGTACAGTTGATTATGTTCAATTATAGCACTTGTTAAAAAACAGGAAAGAAAATCAATATACGTAGTTAACAAAGTGATGAAATTTTTTTCTTATAATTTTTAGACCAATGTTTCATAGTAATAGAGTAGCTGCTCTTTCCCAGGCTGTTTTGGGTAGTAACACGCACCGACAATATATCTGGCTTTCGGAGTTAAGACTGACGGAGATTAAGTTCGAGGGTCCGAATCTCCGAAGCCATATAAAATAAACTGCTGTAAGACCATTAAATTAGGGTCGCAGTTCGCTGTGGCTAAGCATTTTGTTTTGATGTGAGCTTTATCTAACCGCTCTACAGCATATGCCTCGTTGTGATCGTCAACGAGCCTCTCTTTTGGGTTTCTGTTAGAGTAGACTCTCTTTTCCATACTGTTACTACCAATATAATATCGCTTTCTGTTCCAATCCATCACATTAACCATGTCAAAGATCGTTCTCATCACTGGCTCCAACACTGGTATTGGGTTTGAGATTGTCAAGGCTCTTGCAGGTTCCGCTCAGCCCTACACGATCCTGATGGGTGGTCGGTCGCTCCAAAAGGTGCAGGATGCTATTTCTACTGTTCAGAATGAAATCTCCTCCTCTCCCAGTACCCTGGTTCCCATACAAGTTGATATCGAGTCTGACGACTCGATCGAGCGTGCCTTGTCTGAGGTACAGTCCAAGTACGGTAAGGTGGATGTGCTCATCAATAACGCCGGTAAGGACAGGATTTAACATCACAATGCAAGAAAGTATCCCTTAAAGATCATGCAGGTGCCCAGTTCGATCAGCAGTTAGCTGCCGGCAAGATAGGAGCCCGTGAGATGTGGAACCAGACATGGAATGTCAACACGACCGGCACGCACATCTTGACTTCCACTTTCGCCCCATTGTTGCTCCAGAGCTCTGACCCACGCCTGCTCTTCATCACATCTGGCACATCCACGCTCGCAGGAACTGAGAACCTCGCGATCCCTGTTAACAGAGTCCCACCCAAGGGCTGGCCTAAAACCGACTTCAGTGTCCCCGCCTACCGCAGTGCCAAAGCTGGGCTGAACATGCTGATGCGTGAGTGGTATCGCTGGCTTAAGGAGGACGGAGTTAAAGTGTTCGCCATCTCTCCCGGATTTCTGGCCACGGGCTTGGGTGGAAATCCGGAGATGTCCAAGAAATTGGGCGCTCTGGATCCCTCTGTCGCAGGCCCGTTCATTCGCAGTGTTATTGAGGGTCAACGCGATGCGGATGTTGGCAAGGTCATCACTAAGGATGGGGTGCAGCCGTGGTAAAAAAAAAAAGGAAGAGAGATAGGGAAAAAAAAAGTACGGGATTGCTTCGACATATCATTGAATTTTATGAATGGAATTGTGCATTGAACTTTTATCAAATTTAAGTGTTTCTCTCGAAACGGATTCTTTTACAATAATGTATCTTCTTCTAAAGAGGCTGGTGGTACTTAAAAGTTGGAAAATATCGAGGGCATGAGCAGATGGAAATGATGAATCTGTTGGCGGTGTAATATTTAACTTGATGTCGGTTGTAATAATCACATAAGAAAATTTCAACTTGTTTAGTTAAAGCAAGTTGGTTAAATTTCAAAGACCTCGATAACCACGCGGGACAGTGTTCTGCGTATCAATAATCTCAGAATCGAAAGGGACCGACGGTTCTCCAGCGATGGCCGCGATGCGATCACCAATAAACAGAGGCTCGGCAGAGCACTCTGATCACCTGCACTGTGTCATCTAAAGTCGGATAGTGCCATCTTTCAAAACCCTTGCAAACATGATGGCCCAACGACTAGGAAGAAGCTTAGAAGCAGCCTGAATGGGTTAAGACTATATGTTGTCAGGTCTCGTCCAATATAATTGTCTCTCGCGGTCTCGGCATTCGGGATCTCACCACCGGAGTCCGGTCCCCATCATCACCATATGATCATAAAACGGACAGTGTGATCCTTTCTGAAAATTTATCGACATGTAGACGCAAGAAAATTACATCCTATGAGCACAGAACCGTAGTACACTCCAAAAAAAAAGAATCCATCATGGCCCAACAGCCCGTCGTGATCCCAACAGCCTCCCTACACGGTAAGGTCGCTCTGGTCACCGGTGGCGGCCGCGGCATCGGCCGTGGATGTGCGATCGCCCTGGCCCAGCGCGGAGCGAATGTCGTTGTGAACTACGCTCATAGTAAAGCGGGTGCAGATGAAGTGGTTCAGGCGATCGAGGCGACCGGCACGGGCGCTAAAGGGATCAGCATCCAGGCTGACCTCACCCAGGTATCCGAAATTGAGCGCCTATTCCAGGAAGCCAAGAAGCACTTTGGCAAGATTGACATTGTTATGAGCAACAGTGGCATCGAGTCGTTTGAGAAGACCGAGGATGTGACTGAGGAGCAGTTTGACCGTGTGTTTAGCCTCAACACGCGCGCGCAGTTCTTTGTCGGTCAGGCAGCATGGAAGCACCTTGAGAATAATGGCCGAGTGATTTTGATGAGCTCAATTTCAGCTGGTGCGTTGGGAATTAAAAATCATGCGCTGTATAATGCCTCCAAGAGTGCAGTGATCGGTCTGGTCAAGTCCTTCGCGACCGACTTTGGTTCCCGAGGGATCACGGTGAATGGTCTTGCGCCGGGTGGTGTCAAGTCCGACATGTTCACGGAGAATGCGTGGCGCTATGTTCCTGGAGGTAGCCCCGACTGGCCAATAGAGAAAATCGAGAGCATGCTGGCCAATACATGTCCCCTAAAGCGATGTGCCCTGCCGGAGGACATTGCTCGAGTCGTCGGTTTTCTTGCCTCTGAGGACGGCGGCTGGGTCAATGGTGAGTTTCCTGTAGTCGTGGGTCACTATATTTTGCTGATGTGGCATCGCAGGCGAGGTGATCACCATTTCTGGTGGTTCAAAGTAGATATCATGGGAATTTGGGGTTTTAAGAGATGACTGATATTCGGTACTGTGCAACGATGGCGGTATAGTGTACTTGTACAAGACCTAGTTTCTACTATAAGGCGTGCTGTCATCCATTCCGGATAATTAAACTAATGTGAAAGACTCTTATTCCCCTCTCAAAAATTAGTATTGAATATCTTTCAACATATATAAGCATTTTAATTAAAATGACCTCCTAAGTAATTTTTTGTATGAGACAAACAATGAAGATTTCTTGGTGCATCTCAGCGTAATTTCTTATGAGCAGGATTATAGAGGTGTGTCATAATTGTATATAGATACTTGTAAAAAAGAGTATTTTAGAATATCCGTAATCTATGGGTTATTCAGAAGAAACTTCGTTATTCTTTGATGGAGCCAGTTTGTATCCTCAGGGTTGGCACCACTTCCCGCGATATGACCCCATACTGACGGGATTATATCAAACTGAGCATCCATAATAAACTGACTCTCTCTTTTACTGTGCTGCCAGGTAAAGTATTGATCTGTCTGACACGGTAAAACCAGAACCTTTGCTTTTAGCCGACCCAATACATCCTCGAGCGCTCCTGACGGTATATACACTCCGAGATCTGAATTCTGCCACATGCGTAGCATTATAAGAAGATCATCAGGGTCCCAGTCGTCATAGCCTTTGCATATGGTAGCTGTCCAAGCCTCACGGGTTGCATGCCCGTGTGTTTTGAAGAGGCTCCTCTCAAACCATTCAGCGCTTGTCAGCCAGGCTGAATACGCACAGCCAAATGCATTTAGGCCACGCATGGGAGGGATACCATTCAGCTTGTACGCTCCGTCAGCATAATCTACCGCGTTCTCCAGGGCGGCAGCAGGTCCCTCGAGGAACTGAGCATTATGTAGGCTGGTGCGTGCAGACGCGCAAATGGCAACTATACACTTGACGGTGTTCGGATACATGGCAGCCCAATGGAATGCACACTGACCACCCATAGAAAATCCGATAATAACATCAAGAGATTCGATGCCCAGATGTTCGTGGACAAGCTGGTATTGAGCAGCAACGCAGTCACGATAGTCGAGTGATTTAGCAAATCCACTCGGTGTGTTAGATGGACTGGATGACTCTCCGTTTCCGAATAGTGCTACCACGATTACCCTGAACTCTTTAAGGGCACCGTTGGTAAAATTTAAAGTTGTGTCTATACGGCCGCGAAAGCAGGTCGGGACGAGAGCTGTCCTGGATGCTAAGGGGTTGAACACTCGATAAGCAAGTCTCGCTGTTGTAACAATCGTTCCATCTTGGAATCGAAAGTTGTTTAATTCAAAGTATTTGATGCCTTCTTGCATCTTTAGATCTGCTGATGACATAGCGAAGTCCAGGTGCTGGCCAGACTAATCCTAATAAATAGTGAAGGGACAATGCACAGTGTAAGATAGTTAACCTATAAGGTATGAGACCACATCAAGGGAGAGGTAATTTTTTTTTGTGAAAAATATATTGGCCATCTAGGTAGTACTAAATTATTTGATTGTGTAAATCAATTTTCCTATCTGGAGATATGATAGTGTCGGCAGAGCCGACGGCCGCGTCAATGGTAGATTTAAAATAAATTACCGATCAAACTCTATTAGTGAGGAGGTTAAAAAAATACTAAAGAATCATTATATAATTTCGTAATGTAAACCTAGCAGTGATCTTCCTCTGATAGAGTTTATTTCTCTTTCTTATGCTTCTTCTTTTTTTGGGTTAAACGTATTTGAGCCACGACACATCGAGCTATAAAAGAAAACTTGTATCCCTAGAGAAAATACTAAAATGGAAGGCAATCTCAAGATACTTAGATTTTATATTCTACTTTCCTCTATCTCTGTTATATCACTATTATCTGGAACAAGGCTAGTCCGATCGAAGTCAGGGATATACTTATCCGCTTCGGGCTTTCCGGTTGTCGGGACGTCCGCGAAATAAAGTCTCATCTATGAGAATCACAGATTCTACACAATAAAAGCAGCTCTTCTACCCAGACTGCGAACAATTCATCTATTATTTTGCTATATTCCTCTTTGCGTCAACTTATATCAACTAATAAATCTACTTGTCTATCCATTTCACACCATGTCGCCTAACGGACAAGCCTTTCTCCTCGACCCACAAGCACCTCCGGGTCCAACGCGATATCCCCACGCACGGGTTGCACCCCCATCGTCGTCCCATACTGTTTACGTATCAGGAATTGCTTGCCGTCGTCCAGATGGTTCCTACCCTGGTGTGACTGAGAACGCAGATGGCACCTTCACTCTGGACATCAAGCAACAGACAGCAGCAGTGTTGGTCAACATCGACGAAATTATCAAGGGTGCAACGAATGGTAAGGGCAGTATCCACAATGTGATCGATGCTGTCGTCTACATTCTCGATATGCAGGCCAACTATGCGGGGATGAATGAGGAGTGGAACAAAATCTTCGACTCCCGCGAGAGCGCGCCGGCGCGGGCCACTATCGGTGTTAAGGAGTTGCCGGATCCTCGCCTAATCGTTGAAGTCAAGACTGTGGCGATTGTGGAGCTATAAAGACAGATGCAAAGAACTAAAGGGCAATTGCTCTAGAGTGTACTTGTGGCAGATATTTAAAAACTTAAAGTCGGCACACTCTGGCTAGCTAAGCTACTGAATAATTTTTAGTGCGCGAAGCTCTAAATCTAACTACGTTTATGTAACAGTATCATATATTTATATAGCTATTATTATCTATTTTTTCCCCCATTAGAACTTTAGATTAATATAAAAGAGGACTATACTGCTGGTGAGAGAGGAAGCTTTCAGAAGCCCAGACTGAGGGTCTTCAACAGTTTTCGCTTATGTCGAATTGAAACACCAAGAATATAGATCGCTGGCAGAAGGTGCTTTTCAGCGAAGGGATTGAACTACGTTTCAACGCAATGGCAGGCAGGGATCGCAATTGTATACATTGACGAAATCGAGGATAAAAGAGTCAATAATAATTACTACTGACGACCTAATCATAAAGCATGTTTTACCTTAAGAAATGATTATTCCACTCGTTTACATACCATGGTAGATAACATGTGATGCTACCGCAAGCATATTTCACTCATCATCGTCGTCATCAATTCTGTAAAACTTCAAATGCTTCTCTATTCCCGGCAATGTATAAACAGCGCTATGCGCCCCTCCAAAAAACCTTCAGTCGTCGCTCCCTCTGAAACTCCAAGCCAATCTTCTCTAGGACTCTTTGACTGCGTTGATCCTTCCAAGAACAAAACCCAAACACACCCTTCACACCCAACTCTCTCCTCGCGTAACCGATTAACCCAATCGCCGCCTCAGTCGCATACCCCTTCCCACTTTCCTCCAGTAGGATAGTGTACCCCACATCAGGCGCTGTATATCTATTCGGACTCTCGGCTTTCATTAGTGATACAATTCCGATTGGCTTGCTTTCCGCCAACGAGGCCTGGGGATAAGGCTTCAGGGAGACAAGCATTTGGCCATGTCGATTACGGTTGTAATCATTTTGAACGTTGTTGGCGATGAATTCGCCCGCCTTTTCGGGTGTATTGAGACCTGTATCCCCTTCTGCTTGAATAAAGTCTTCTGTATTCCAGACGTGATAAAGGAAGGTACTGTGTGATGAGTTGCCTGGTTCAAGGTAGAAAATATGTAGGCGTTTGGTAGGGATGCTGAAGTTGGGCGGGGGAGTAAAGGCGGTTGTCATGGTGAATGATAGTGCTCTATAAACATGAGGAAAGAGCTTGGATGGTGAATTAGAAGATTAAATCTTTGGATACTAGTAATTTATATTATATGTAAGGAGGGAATGGACATAGGAGTATTCCATTTTTTCCAAATCAATTACCGCAAGTTAAGAACGGACAAAGTATGTGAGTCAAATATGCTAACTTAACGGACCAAGAGATAAAGCAATCCAAGCTACAGAGCAAAGTGTCTATGGATGTAACCTGAGCTTTTTGGATGGTCTAATCGTTATTGGACCATGCTGATTGCGCAATTTATGCTACTGTATGACACAAAGGAACCGTGCGAACTACGACTGACTAATAAACCCAACCTATTCAATAGTCAAATCTTGTCGCCCCATTTATCTAAGGGTGATCCGTCCCACTGTGCGACTCGGTCAATAATTTGTGCGAAATCAGCATCATCAGGTGGACCCCATTCGAAGTCAGGTAGCTGTGAGCCTGATTATCAATCGACCACTAGCGGAAGCTTTCGAACTTAAGGCGCTTTATAGAATTCTGGAAGTATGGAAATGGAACGTAGAAGCCCTTGCCCCAGTTGAGGGCCACAATTCTGGATCTGGCCAGGTGTTAGGGTTTTCGATTTTTTTTTTTTTTTTTTTTT
>JAPVCE010000025.1:450942-520242 GCA_029606265.1 Paecilomyces dactylethromorphus
AGAGCCCTTCCCACGTCTGTTTTTGAAGGGAATTTTCATCTCCGTGGAAATCCTCCCAGATGTAATTCAGGCAGCGGATTGTGTGCGTCCTTTCTAGCATCGCGAGGCTATTCCAAACCTATCTTTTTGAGGAACAGGACTGAATCGAGGCTGTGCCGGCCTTATGATGTCTTCTTTTGGTAGCACGACTAAAGTGATTAGTAAGCGCAGGCGTTAATATTATGCTACGAAGCAATATAATTGTGAACTGTATCTTATAGCTCACAAGGTTTCCCCATAGCTTGATCTTGCTCTCGTTGTACGGTTCGACATAGTCGCTCAGAATACCCAGGACGTCGTGAGATTTCTCGGTCTGGAAGCCATTGTCGCTTATGATACCGAGAGCCGGAGCTAGTAGATAAAATTACTGCCAGAAAAATGAGCAGAAATAATTCTGAGCCGACTCAGATGGGGAAAAAATTCTTTCTGCGCAAGTTTGGGTTTTGGACGGGTTGCCAAAGAGCGAGTGTAGCAGCAAGGAGAGAGAAAATAGGAAGAGGACGCCCTGGGCAACCCAAAACCAGAGGGTGGAGCGTGTCAGATCCTCCTTCTGTAGCCGCTTCCCATCTTCTTTGTAAGGCAACAGAATATCACTGCTGGTGTCTTCTGAGTCCTCATGGCTCAGGTTGCCATATTCCTCGTCTATGTCTGATAATGGACCTATAGCGGATGATGAAGAACCTACCATGTAACTATAGGTGCAGATTGAGAATGATGAGGAATGTCAGGAAGAAGTCAATTTAGTCATTCACAACAATTCCGTCGAAGTACCCAGGGATAGTTATACCATGTTCTCCCTCCTTCTATCAACCACAAGGACTACATTCAATATATAAATTACAACATACTGGGAATACAGATACAAGTCGTACTGTATGTACCGAAATACAGTGTCCACTATCTAACTATAACTCAGGGTTTCATTTTCGTATTCTACTCCTTAATGGCACATGACGCTAATGCAAGATAAGTATGCCAAGTACTCTTAGTATAAAGCGGAGCGGGAAGATGTGATCAACAAGGTAGACAGATGCTCATTTTGCGTATCGGATGCTGTACCAACCATTGTTGTCCTTATCCAGCCCGACTGCCGCCTATGATTAGATCTGGCATGATCTGGGATTCGTAGCGTCCGTGGATTAGAACCACGTACACTGTATATCTTAGAATTAATCACTCATTAATAGTTTCTCATATAGGTTCCAGATGAGCTGTCATTCATCCGAGTGTACAGCGTTGGCCACAATGTCGGCATGCAGTAGCCATAAATATCGCAAGCAATTTATAAACGTGAGCTTGCGGGACTTGACATTGCGACTGGTAGCGTTATCACAGATGACAAGTACGCCACGTTCCACGAGTACTCATCGTGGCAGTGGGAGGAGGAGGCACCCCCAGTTGCAGACAATAATCCGTGCTATACCCTGAATTTCGGACTTTTTAGCGAGAGCTAACAGCGCATGTTTCTTGATAGATCAGCTATAGTTTGAAACTTTATCGTTGTTGATGGGGAGAACATATGTGTTACGAATCCTGTGCAGCCGTGCGAAGAGAATAAGGTGTGTCCGAGGATTACGGAAATAGAATACCAGAGCGGAGAGATTAAGGAGCTGTCGTCATCAGATAATCATAGGTAGGTGGCCCGTGTGGCAATTTTAAGGTTTTTGCGGAGGAAAAAGAAAGAAATATAGGTATTCGCGTCTATAAAATAAAGAGTGTGCGATCAAGATGTTGACACCTGTATTCGAACCTTGTAAGTAAACTAATAGAGATATACGGTGAAATTAATCAGGTGTAAGATGTTTGAATATTAAATCTATCTAAGCTTTCTAATCTATTCATGAACGGCCAGTCCCTATTAAAGCTAATCCGTGGCAAACAAAGCCAAACACGCCCGCTAGAGGTTCCGACAGCGAGATGGACTTAATTTGCGGACATGGGTGCGATGGGTGCAGCAGCATTGCCAGGGCCACATTTCCGCCTGCTGATTGGTCGCCCATATAATACAAATGATCCGTTGGCTTTTGATTTCACTCCTTGTCGTACTTGCCAAAGATCACCCAAAAGAGGCAAGCCACGACAAACATGATACCTGTCACCACGCCCCAACTGACGACGAGGAGGGGGTTTCTGGACAATGGAGAGAGGGCTATTCCTAAAATCGACCCGACAGCTGTCATGGCCGCATAAAAAGACTGAATCACACTCTTCATATCCTTCGGGGCTTGTTTGTAGGCATACTCATTCCCTGTGACGAAAGCAAAGATCTCCGCCAGGGCGATCAGCACGTACATGGGTAGAGTGATGAGTACGTTCACATGGTTAGGAAATTTATGTTCTGAGGCTTCACACTCCATCGGGTACTCATAACACGGGCCCGTATGGTAGATGATCACCTGCACTGCAGTCCCGTATGCTAGGCCCATTGTCATGAACAATAGGCCTACGACGATGCGTGCCATTGGCTTGAATGATAACTTGCGTCGCTCCAAGGCCGGATACATCCATTTTTGGACGATTATACCGAGAATAACAAGGGCTATAGCATTGCTTGTTTTGATGGCATCGTTAGGGATTCCCATGGTTTCCATCTGGGCGGCCTGGGAAATGCCATTGCTAGATGCTTGACCGATACAGAGCCAAAGAGCTGGCCAAGCGCAGCTAATTTGGGAGTTATTCAGTTATATTTCTTTCACCGGGATGAGAATCAATCGGTTGCATAGCCACAACATACCAGACCTTGATTGCCTTGAAACCTGAGCAAATACCGGTGTGGAATTCCTCGGTCCATGGGACAGTTCGATTATGAACTGCTTCTTGATAGGATGGAGATGATGCCTTTAGCTGGAATCCATTCCGGATCGAACAGTCGATTAATTTGCATGCAGTCGGGAGCACTGTTCCGGAGGGGGGGTTCTGTACTATAGTGGGACGGTTTAGTTCGATTCGAGCGTCTCAGCAGAGTTTCGTACTCAGAGCAAGCCCTTACCGAATATCTTGTCACCAATATGCACCAAGATTACTGAGAAAAGCATGCAGACAAAACTTAAAATGTAGGCCGCCCAAAAGCCCACCTTTTTTTCTAAGACGGTGGTGGCGATACTGCTCAGAGAGCCGGTGTTAAGCATCCTATAATACACCGGCTAAGATACAGCGCTGATTCAGGAAGCAAACTGGTTGATCTTAAACATACCAGAAATAGACACTATAAATGTACGTGAGCGTTTGATCTCGGGTGATCACCACTCGCCCGCCCTGTTTTGTGACTTTGATCCGAGGGCTAAACTCATCATACTGATCCGCTGGGGCTGAACTTAGTATGCATGCCGACAAAGGTCGCCCAAAAGCAAGATAGAAAAGAAAATCTTACCGATGAAGGGGACAATGGTAGATTGGCAGCCCCCAAGCCCTATCGCAATTAACACTAGCCCCGTGATGAATCCAGCGGGCCCAGCGCCTGCTCTCAAGGCTGGGGGAATGGTTGTAAAGAGCATGATTGCCAGACCAAGGAGATAAACACTATTATCAGAGAGGAAACCAGAAGATTAGTGATGAAACGAACAGTGTGATTAATGTTGTACCCGGTTGCCCATTTTATCATCCTGTATCTCCCCAACCACCCATCTGCAATTGCACCGGTAAACACCGGCAGCAGGTACACAATAGTCGTAAAGGCATAGTTTATGCGGGTAGCTGTTGCCTCTCCAAGGCCAAGAATACCTTGGATTCTATCGTGGGGCCCAAATTGAATGGAATTCTCTGTGTACCACGGACATTTCTTGATGGTAAGCGATCTTCCATACTGGGGACATCAAGAGTACTTTAGGAATGACTCACGGAACATGGCCTGCACGCCGTAATAGCTGAATCGTTCTGCAGCAGCGATCCAGCAGGCCAGCCAAACTCTCCCGGGCAATTTGTCCGCGACATTTGGCAAGACTTGCACCTCTTCTGCCGTTGCTACCGGGAATTCGCCAGTGGTTTCGCCCATCATGGGCTCAACCTGCGATTCAACCTTCATGACTGTATGAGCGAAAAGAAAGTAGCACCAGGAGTATGAACTCTAAGTATCAAGCAGGATATTCTATAAACAAATAAAGATAATTTTTATCTTCGTGGAACTTATCGTAGGATGGTCTTCACCGATACTGATCAGATCCATTTTCATAGATCGGGATCCAATAGGAACCATCGATATGCATTGAACGCGGAGTCCGGAGTTCGCTCACCAAAATAGGGTGGCATTTTCGGAGTTCTTTTCTGCGCTAATCTCAACATCTGGATCATGGTTCGTCTGCCTAGATTATGAGGCCCACCCAAACTTGATTGTAACAACTATGGCTCCTTGTTCCAAGTCAGGATTTAAACGTTGGTACTGGCGGAACCCCGTAAAGAGTAAAAAAGTTCAAGTTGTTCTTACGACATCAACAGCGTCAAATATGAGGGGTTTTGGAACTCTGGCATCTCTTAAGCTGGTCAGCGCAGAGCACGATATAGCAGGTGAGCCTTTACTTAGCCATCTTGCCTGTATCTTGAGAGCGTTTATAACGAGTGACACATAATAGAGAAAACAGTGGAGCTTCTATGGAAATGGAATGAGAATACACACACCACTGGTGCGTTTGGCAGCTTCGTGGACGTTATTATTCCTCCGCCCACATTGCATCATGTTGAGAATGGAAATGCAACTCGTCCGGCGCCCGTGAAGGTGGCTCCGGAGCATCATTTTGTGCAGGTGCTTGTCCAGATCTTGGATACCTGTCCAGATGAGCCCATTGTCTTGTGTCTATTTATTCCCCTGAACGAAGGTTATGTGACTCGATCTGATCTATTCGAAGAACGCCTGCGAGGTTCTTCCATTGTCCGGCAAACCTGGAGCTTTGTAAAGCCTCTCCAGCATCACCCCGGCCAACGTTCAACTAAACCCGAATTGGGTGACCTGTTGAATACGGCAATGGGAGCTGCCTGGCTACAGACCTCGGACCCATTTACAGAGACAGTGTTCGAGGCTACCAGGGCCGATATTTCCAACCGTCTATCCTTGCCCTGGCTTTCGGCAACTCCAGTCACTCGAAAGACAATAGCCATAGTAGGCGAGTATCGCAGTCGGGAACGGAGTGAGCGTTTCTATGGAGCAGCACGCGCTCTAGGCATCGATATCGTGGCCTTCGAGCGTCCTGGCCACTGGTTAGATAGCGCAATATCCCCCGCAGTCGCATTTGTCCCGTTTGATATTCAACTCGACGAGACCTTTGTCACACGAGTAACATATGCCATCCAGTCATATCCTTCCGCGATCAATGGCATTCTCAGCTCCTTCAGCACCCATCATGAACTCATCGCCCGAGTGGCCGAAAGCCTAAGGCTTTCTACTTTCCCCGCTTCAGCTGTAGCTACCGCACTAGACAAGTTCAAAACGCGCCAGTATGATGACTCCACCAATGGATGTGCTCTGATCCAAAATGTCGAGCAGGTTGACCAGTTGCTAACCGATGAGGTGTTTGTCCGACATGGATTTCCGCGCATTGTCAAGCCTTGTCGTGGCTGGGATAGCGAGGCAGTCACGAAAGTCATGAACGCAGCCGAGCTACGAGAAGCGGTACAGAGAGCTGTCACTCACAAAGCACGTAGTCCAGAGGCCCGACAGGCGCTTGGAGACCACAGCGGTGGCGATTGGGAAACTGCAGTAGTAGTGGAGCCCTACTGTGAGGGGCCAGAAGTTGATGTCAACTTTGTCCTCTGGAATGGCGACATCTTGTTTTCCGAGGTCGTGGACAATTTCCCGTGCCCTGGAGATACTTCCACGGTGGCACTGCCCGACGGTTTCCTAGAAGAGCAAAGCTTGCTGCCTTCAGCTCTCCCTACGGAGGAAGTGCATCTACTGCGGGATGCTTTGCATAGGAGCCTACTTCGCATGGGATTTCATTCGGGGGTTCTGCACGTTGAAGCTCGCGTGAGGAACAGCCAGTATGCATGGTCACGGGGTCCCGACGGCCACCTCGATCTCCGCCCCCGCCAGAATGCAAAGATCCCAAGCTCCCCCGCTAGAAGCTTTTTGATTGAAGTGAACCCTCGTCCGGCCGGATACTGGGATACGGTGGCATCGGCCTTCACGAATGGCGTGGATTACTATGCACAGCAGTTATTGCATGCGGTCAATGACGCAGAACGCTTTCGCAATCTCGCCATTCCTTTCGTCAATGGACCCCAGTTCTTCTGTACACCTATTCCTATTCTTGCGCACGCCGGTGGCATTCTGGCTGGGGACCCCTCACTGGAAAATTTGCAGCAGCGATTTCCCCAGCTTGCAGCCCACATCATAAAATACCAGGTACTTTACCGAGCCGGAGAAGTGGTCCCGCCGCCAGGGCACACCCGCAAGCCGTACTTGGCAATTGTAATGCTGTTTTCTCGAACGAGCCGCAGTGAGCTTCTTGACGTGGTGCGTGATTTCCGTGGGCAAGTGCGTGATGAGATTGGTCGCGTACTAGAGTAAGGCAAGCAGTTACAGCTGCACCTTGTCATATTGATTTGTTGAATCATTCCCATGTACATAGGCACCGCGACCTGACAAAAGTCCGAGAAGTAAACCTAATTGAACAGAAGTGGTAATTAGGAGGGAAATCTGGTTTTTGCAAATATGGTAACGAATCAGAACTTCGATGCTACACCACTCGCAAGCCTTTGTTCTTCTTATTGGGTTTCCCATTCATAGTGTGCTTTGCAGGTCCATCCCTAGTAATATTGTTAATACGGTGGAGCGGATCATGAAGTATTTATAATGTGCCGTAGCAAGAAGAAATAAGATTCTAAAGAGGGTAGAAAAGCTGAATTTTAGTAATCTAGGCCTCTAGGCTAATTATAGGGGTGCCAAGCCATTAAGTGAGGGTGAACATGAAGGGACGCGGGATATCCGACATAAGATAGGTCTAAATAGCTTCAAAATTTTAGGGGATCCATGGAGCAGCAGGCAGTTACCCCACTGCCGTATGTAAACTGCGCCGCATGCTAACAAGATTACTAAGGGGTGTAGTATTTTATATGGGCTGGATCCTTCGATCTCTTTCTCTTGGGAAATCTAGCTCTCTGGCGACGATCGGCGTCTTTCGACGAGTCATGAGTTGTACAAACACTGGAAATAGAAGCAACCAGAAATAAGAAAGTATCGTGAATTCCTTGAATCCACCAGTGGGTAAGAAGCGTGTAGCTTGCGAGCTCTAACGTTTTCCTGGATCTGGGCCAGTCAAGACTGATCGGAGCCCTAGCCAGCGCCGTGGGGCCGTTTTTGACAGAGCGGACGATCCATCGGTCATTTTTACTGAAGCTGTGGATTTTCTGGTCCCTTCTTCATTGTACTAACAGCAGACTTGACAAAGCCATTGAACAATGATCCGCCGGAATGGAAAACCTCGCTCTTGCGAGCCATGTCGGCTAGCAAAGGTGCGGTGTGACCATACTTTGCCGTTTTGTCGTCGATGCGAAGAACGAGGGACGGCCAATCAGGTGAATATTGGATGAAAGCAGATGAGAGTCCAGTCTAACTATAAACAGTGTTTCTATCACCCGGCTCCTTTGACCCGTCAGCAGAAGGAGAAGTCTCAACCGAGACTGTCCGCAAGGTAAATCATGCTGAACGAACTGTATACATTCAGTGGGTTGGATTGCAAGAATAAGAGATAATCGACTAACTTCTCTCCTACAGTCGTCGTTCTTCGATTCGGCAAAGTTTGACGCCGCTCCAATCCTGTCCGATGACAGAATGGCAATATGGCCTAATCGAATCGCGGATTTCTGGAGAACTAATTGGTCCAAATCCGGTCAATTGGTCATTGCCCGTGGAAGAGCCTTTGTCAAGTAGTCAAATCGTGCAACCATTATCAAGTACGGATAGTCTTATATTTCAGGAAAGCTCGAGGCTCTTAAGACTGTTAAGTGATTTCCGACCCTTCCAAACTCTGTTAGAAACGTACTGGAAGGTTAGTGAACCATCGGTGATAGCGGCCCCTCTGATCATGAACGCTCTACCTCCAGTACGAGCTGCCCTTGAGAAAAATAACAGCACTGGATCTCACCTATCGGTGCAACGTCTCGCCCAGAACACATCGCGTCCATTTACAGTATCCGTATCTATCACAGCACCTACGTTTCATACCTTGTACACAGGCGACAATCTCCGATGGGAGTTTCTAGGTACCATATTTGCCATCTCCGGATTGGCGGCACAATTGACATCTCCACAAAATCCGGTTTTTTCATTGAATGAAGCTACCTCAGATAAGGCTCAATTTGTCTTTCGCTTGCTGGCAGCCAGTAATAGTTGCATTTCCATCTGCCAGCACTACAACTGCGCGAATGACATCATGCTTTGGCTTCTGTATATGAACCTCTTGCTGCTTTGCAACGTTCGAGGCGATTCAGGTAACATCGAACCCTCTCTCTGGTTCAGCACTTGTCCAACAACTTTCTAATGGTCGATTACAAGACAGATCATGCTGTCTGGCGTCGACTGGGAGAAATTGCCACGGATATCTTTGCATTAGGTTGGCACCAAGACCAGTCGAAATCTGTTCCCTTCTTCCTCACGGAGTCGAGAAAACGACTGTTTGCCGCTGCTTACCGCAGTGATAAGAGCCTGGCTAGTTTCTTAGGCCGCCCACCTCGGATTCCAAAGAGATACTGCACCTTGGTAATGCCATTCGATCTCGGTGATGCTGATCTGATGAAAGATGAGGCCGAATTGAAAGCCATCCTTGCAACGGTCGACCAATACGGATGGAACACTGATAAACGCCTGAGGCCTGCCGCCTGGATTCGACTACGATTTCAGCAGAGCATCTTTCGCGAAGACATAATGGAGCTGTCCCACGATCCCATTAGCGATGATACAAGTCAACAGCTCCGGTGGGTGTTTTGATTGCATCGCTTTTGAGTTTAGTTAGTTGACTTCGTGACAAAGAACACTATCGCGAAAATCCCACGCGGCATGGGACTTATTGCCGGACTCTCTGAAATACGTCGAGAGCTGCTGGGAGTCATCATCCTCATTTCTATGCTTGATGCTCTTGACTGTCTACCTTGATTATCTGTCCCTGGACTTTCAAATATTTCGTCGCCTGCGTCAGCATACGCCTTCCGTGGGACAAGACCTCCACAACATATCGATGCAGATACTCGAGACATTAATGACACTGACCCGGAAATGGAGCCATATGGATGAGGTGCGAAAGAATTTCTCGTGGTTGGTGAGTAAATCGATCGGATCAAGTGTATCATCCTCGTTGTCTTAACTGTACATATTGAAAAAAAAAAAGAATTAATGTATATGTCTCCTAGTTCCTTTTCTATGGCTTCCCCACTGCTGCAGTGCTTCTCACCGAGCTGCGAAAGCGTGGTTTCAGCCCTTCTATTGATCACGGAGACAGAAACGCACCTCCGACACGCTCGACGGTGGTGCGGAAAATCTGTGCTTTGATCTCATTCACGGATGTCTTCGCTTTCTCAGATACCGACGGAAACTATAAGCTTTGCCAGGATGCCACTCGCCGCTTGGAACAGATATTGAATGACATACTTGATCAAACTCCGACACAAGCTCCAAGTTCCACGCCGTTACTGCATCCGGTTGATCCCCAATCACATGAGCTTGAAACAAATGAAGAAATACAATGTCCGTCATCCTTGATGCCCCTTAATTTTGGTACAGACGTGGACCAACTCGTTTCGAGTGATCTGTCTCAGGGATTAGAAAATTGGTCCGCACAGAATGGATTCTTTGTCAACTGGATTGATAACATGGAATGGGCAGATTTTGAGAATCCTCTCTGGGGCTCTTCTCCCCATTCTTGTTTGAATCATGATGATTTTGCACTTTAAAAGCAAGGATATATAGCTTTTATTCAATAGTTGTTGGTGTCATAGTGATGACTGGGGTATACGGAACAAGCCTACTTATCCGATGTATAGCGTTGGTAAAATTTCATAATTCGATGTGATGATATTCCTTTGGAAATTTGACTCTGTATAGATTAAAAGATGTCTATGTTTCCAATCAATTGTCTGATTTCATTCTCAGTGGTGCTGGTTCAAGGAACGCCGGGTCATTTTCAAATATCTCAGGAGTGCTTAAGCGAAGAATCTGGTCTTCATTAAGCTGGTTGCTTGATATTACTCTGATATCTAGTAATAGTACTCTGCTTACTTGAGACTGAGAGTCTCCTGCCACCATCGCAGTTGACATTCGAGGCTGTCTTGAATTGTACTTGCAAGGTGGAATCCATGTCCCTCATCTGGGTACATCACAAGATTCGTCGAGGAGTTTGGACTGGCACTCTTTTTCACAGCTTCAGCAAACAGGGTTGCTTGGTTTGGCAATACAACAGAGTCCTCCATCCCTTGCAGAAGTAGCACCGGACCCAAGAGACGATGTACTTGATAGATTGGACTGACGCGTTTATACCGCATCTCCGTTGTGTCTTCTGCTTTTGCGATATGGGGACTTTTCTTAGTAACTGTGTTGCTGGACACACCGAAAATAAGAAGCTGGTCATAATGAGACTCAAACTTGTGGGTTTCGCGCGCGAATTTTTGCATGTCTGATATCCCCGCAACACTTATTCCACTGCAGAGTAAATGTGGATACAGGCACATGGATTGAAGAGTGCAATAGCCACCGGCACTGATTCCTGTGATTCCTATTCGTTGCGGGTCAACGAGCTGCTCTGTCTCAGTGAGGAATGTCACACAGCTTGCAACATCATCTACATCAGCTTCACCCCAACGACCTGTTAATGCGTCTCTATGAGACTTGCCATAACCAGTAGACCCCTGGTGATTGAGGAGTACGACGGCAAAGCCCCGAGATGTGAGATATTGCCATTCCCAGTTCACAGAAGGTCGATGATGGCGGGTAGGACCCCCATGGACGACGATGACACAGGGCAACCGGTCTGGCTGAGATTTGGGGTTTTGATTTTCATGAAACAGTTTGGGTGGCGCCATGAAAAAACCATGTGCGTAACCGCCACGCGATGCACCATGAACCCGAGGGAAGCTGAACCCGGAAGGAAAGGATAGCCAGTCAAGCGGAATCTGGGAGCCATCGAAGGTAAGATAAATTTCTCGCATAGAAGCCACGGTCTGTAAAGATGGCTGCAGAGTCACTATAAACAGGGCAGGGCTCTGGGTTTGCGTCGCACCAATAATAGCAAATTCGATTGGCGAGATCCGGCGCATGGCGTCGTAGGAGATATCAACTAATGGCAACTGAAGGTCGAAATATTGATTCCGAGACACATCAATAGATACTACTGAGCTCACTGCATCACGTATCACCGACGCAATTAGGACTGAGTTGGTCAATGGGATGTAGGTACAGCTTGAAAAGCGAGCGAGATCAGCAGAGCTCACCAACGGTAGAGGACAAGTACCTTCCCAATTTAAATTCTGCCCCTGCCATCTCGGTATTTTCGAGGCCCGGTATTTGGATGGGCATAACTGAAGGTGTATCTGGAGCTATCTGGCTCAGTTGACAGAAAGGAAGCTCATCGCTAACAAAGAAAAGAGAGCTGTCTAGCCCCCATCGCGGCTGACTGATTCCGCGGTGCTGTCTAATGACTTGATCGTTTCGGAGATGTCCTTGTACAAACTCCGCTACATGTAACTCGGAGTCAGTCCAGGGCATGTCTGGGTGGTTCCATTGGATCCAGCAAACTCGGTCCCCAGGAGGATTGAATCGTGGATGAGCATAAAAGTCCGCGCCGCTAAGAAGCGTTATATCGCTCTGGCTATGCGTGTCAAGCAAGGCTATGGTGGTTTGATTACTCTGAGCATCCTCCTTGATTGCGACAAAAAGGTTTTCAGCACGTGGATGTTGGTCAAAATCGGCGAAATGGCTACTACCGTTGGGCTGAATTACGGTGTCGATGCAATGCGTGTGGGTGTTCAAGTAATGAACCCCGTCCTTCAATGCATCTGAAAAGAGCAAATGCCCCTGGCGAGTTATAGCAAGGGCGCCACCTCCGTAGCCATGAGCTTTACTTCCAACATCCAAATTGATGTCCGTCAAATATTCAGTCATGTCACTTGCGTCATCAGTGGCGTGATTGAATCTCACAATCTGGCCGCGGCCATTAGAATCACGAAGTAAGCCATAGATTTGTCGAGAGTTCTCCTGCCATAGAAAAATTTGCCTTTGTGAGAAAACTATGAGAATGGAGGCGCTCAGGAACTTACATCGACTCTGACGGCTTCCAGCGTGGTAGTCTCCTTTGCAAGTAGCTCAGCAGTAATAGGGTTGTTCCACTGCTTAGAATTCATCGTAGATAGGAATGTGATAACAGACCGCGTTTCTTGGATGATTGTGAATGGGATGAGAATTCCTTTGAATTTAATTCCGAATACACTCCGTGGCAGAAATCCGTACGTCTGGTCCGAAAGAAGATCAGCTCCGGCTTTCTTATTCCGGATCGGAATTAAACTCAAGAATTCCGAATATGGGACCCGACTCCGTTCCAGAATTTGGGCTCCAGGATGGTAAGATCTCACAAGGCTGCAGTAGCAAATGAGGGTTATAGAAGATACTGTTACTGCTCTTGGATTTTTCTTCTTTGTATTTTTTTTATCTTTGTCTTTGTCTTTTCAGCCTTATTGTCTTACCGCAATGAATGAACGCAACGAGCTTCTGGTGTATGCTCTGGCTATTTTGTTAGTTTTTCTTTTAGCTTATCGACTCCTGCTGCTCCCCTTGTGGCTATCCCCACTTTCCCGAGTACCGAATGCACATTGGTCATCCCCAATTTCTCCCATCTGGATACTGTGGACCCGATACAAGGAACGGGAATTGGCCACTCTAACCGACCTCCACCGTCGCCTGGGTCCAATCATCCAACTGGGCCCACGCGATATCAGTATCAGCCAATATAAAAATGGGATACAGTCCGCATATGGAGGTGTTGGCTTCGACAAATCTGATTACTATTGCTTTTTTGACTACTATGGGTAAGTTGCAGTTTCCACTTACGGAAAAGTTGTAATTGACTAACTCGGTGTCTTTCTAGCATGCAAAATGCATTTTGCAGTATTGACAAATCAAGTCACACTGTTCTTCGACGGCGCATGTCCAATGTCTATTCACGAACAGCGTTGTATCAATCAGTCCACCTGCAGAATCTGACAAAGTACAATCTACGTGATCGATTGCTACCCATTTTACACCAAAGCTCACAATCGTCTCAAAAAGTGGACCTCCTCCAACTGAGCTATGCATTATCTCTTGATTTGGTGACTGGCTTTCTGTTTGGATTTTCTAGTGGCTCTTCTTTTCTACTTGAGTCTGAAGCTGCCACTACCGAATGGCTCAAGCACTACGAGGAGCGCTATTGTAAAGAAGCTTTCTGGGTGCAGGAGCTGCCGTCTCTGACAAATTGGCTCCGTCTCTGTGGTGTTGATGTATTCCGTCCTGAGTTCTACTCCTCCAAGTCTTGGTTGGAAGAATGGATGATGGGTCTTTGTGACAAATCGGAACATGTCTGTGATCTCTTGGCCCGCGGTCAGTATGTTGCGCCCGAGGATCTCCCAGCTGTCTACCGACCCATCATGCAGGCTACAGCGTGTGATGCGGCAAGAAAGTCAAAAGAGACCCGACGACTGGAAATTGCAAGCGAATTGTTTGACCATATGTGTTCGTCAAATGCCACTTCACACCTCTGTATCATGGCTAATGAAATATTAAGCTGGTGCGCGTGAAGTCTTCGGTAAGAGAGACTACCTTTCAAAGAGCCATGCAGTATTTGCTCCCGGGAAAATACGGCTAACCTGCTTCGAATGTCTATGCAGGTCTTGTCCTCGGCTACGCCCTCTACTATATCGCACAGAACCCACATGCACAGAAGCGTCTTCGCGCTGAGCTGGCTGAGTTTAGGGAATCATTGGCACCTCAAGACCAAGCACTGGATAAATTTGCTCTTCCGCACATCACGACCGTTGACAAATTACGCTATCTTTCCGCTGTCATCAAAGAATCTCTCCGCATGAGACCAAACAGCACTCCGTTGCCTCGAGTCACGCCCAGTGATCGCGCAGTAACACTGGTCGGTGTTCCAAATATCCCACCTGGTACTCGGATAAACTCATTCCAATGGTTCATTCATCGCGATCCGGCTCGGTGGCATAATGTCGACCAATGGGATCCTGATCGTTGGTTGGAAGATGATAATACTACCAACAAGGAAGACAAAGATGATGCCAAGAAGGAAAGCATGCTATGGGCCTTTGGCAGTGGATCTAGGTCGTGCATTGGAAGTAACCTGACAGATTATTGTCTGTTCTTGATTCCGGAACAATGAGAAACACGCTAATCAACGATTTAGTGATGCGATACATCATTGCGACTATTTTCATCAACTACGAGATCGAGGCTATTGACGATGGAAGCTTTGGTCAGCATCCTCCGCGCTCATTGGAGGATCGACTCTGGGTGAAATTGAAATATGCTGAGTAGGGAAAAAGGGTGGAAAGGAACTTGAAAAGCTGCAGAGGATAAATTTGAGTAGATTTACATAAGAGAAAAGCAGACACTCTCGTTTCCACCATCACGGGTGGACAGGGATCCACGTATGCACTTAGCCTTCTCTAAATAACACCGAAGATTTTTAGTTGGACTATGCGCCATCGATTTAGATGAACAAAACTCTTTGAAGATAACATGGCTTTGGTAATACAATCTCGCCCGTTGATAAAAGGAAGAAGACATAAATATACTCAGTTACGATTGGTAGTAGAAAGACACAAAGTGAAGATTTTCAGAGGGACTCATTTATGGTCTTGACATCCTCTCTAAGGTATATATACTGTAGAGGAAGATAGGGGTGTCCTAAAAGCAGCTAGATAATCAACCAGGAAGGAACTAAGATTAGGTCTATTTTCACTTTGGATTTATTATTATTCCACTAAACTCATCTACAACCTAGCCGTATGACTTTCTGTGACTGGAGGCAAGGTTTGAAGCTTCTCATAGAACAACTGCTCTAATTCTCTCCACGCCCGGGCCTCCTTTCGGGCATTCAATTGTTTGAAAAAAGGCAACAGAGCACGAGCAGCTGCGTCGCTAGCCTCTCGCGGAACTAAACTGGGGAGATATCCAATGGCGGTGACTCGCAAAGGTGGATCAGACTGGACTGGAACAGTAACAGTTGGCCGGTCGAGAGTAGTGGTTCTCTCGTAGATTCGCACGGGGTTCAGGGGGTTATTCGTATCATTGCTAATGTCGGTAACCACCGATAACCGTCGAAGCGGGTTTCTGAGACTTTCGTGGGTGATCAAAGGTGGAATTGGCTGATCGAGGTGAATGGCATTGATAAATATATCATGCTCGACAATCTCTTTGAAAGGTCCCCCACGTGCAGTCTCGGCACGACCCCACAAGGTAATGTTAGCATCAGGGAGTCCAACAGACTGCAACAAAGATCGTGCCCCGAATGCAGACTTTCCGTTTGCACCTGTGATAATCACAGTGGGTAACCGACCGGCCAATTTGCTGCCAGTTGTAAGCGCAACCCTCGCTTCTTGCCTCAGAACCTCCGCACTGTCGTATGGCGCGACCGCAGGGAAGTCAACATCCGGGGAATGAGACAACTGATGGACCCATATCTTCAGGGCCAAAGCAGCACCCACAAAGCCCGCTTGGTGGCCGAATGTGATGACCTTCTTTCCCTCGTCATTCGTCAGGGGCTCGAAGTCCAGCAGCGTCCCTCCGCCCCGTTTAAAGCGCGAGAGCAATTCCGCCCAGCCATCTTGCTGCTTGTACACATGAGCAGCATAGACGTGGACGTGATGGAGAGGGAAATCCTCTCTCGACAGAGACTTGGTGCCAATGATAGTGACATCGACAGGGGCTGTGCGCCAGGATCCTTCAGGCACCAAGATCGCGCCGGCCCTCTCGTACTCGGCATCGTGATACACACGCACCTGGGATCGTTCCACATGGATGCGATATCCAGCTGCTATCAGGTCTTGTGCAGTCTCCGGGGTGATCAAGGCGCGTGTGCCCATGGGCATTATTTCGGCCCGGAGATGAAGGATAGGACTGGCCATGATTGCTATGGGGAAGGTGAGAGTAAATGTTTGGGCACTCGTACGATTTGTAGTATTGACATGCTGCTCGTAGTCAATGGCTCATTAAGACTTTATCTACCGGCAAGTGCTAAAAACTGTTTCAAAAATTACAGACATTTACAGACATCGCCGGAGTTCTTGGTCTTAGTTGACTGTCGGAATGGATTATTACGCTAATCATGCAAGCGGAGATCCGATCCTGAACTCCCATTGGCTGGGACCACGCATCAAAATCATGACCTTGTTTTGACTTATACGGATCTCATACGCAGAAACGCTCTCCTACGTCTCACGAACTCCGAGTAGGCCATAGATTATTGCCACGTCTTCGGATATGGCCATCCCCCGCTCTGGCGTTATCCGACCTATTCATTATCTAATGTCTCTTCGGAGTTCAATACGACGCTCTGAAGATTCTCTGCCTTAGTCCGGCATTATGTTGAGATCGGTGGTTCAAAATAGAAAGAATATAACTCTTAGTTAGATGTAAATGGCAAGCCAGAAAATTTCAGGGATGCATCTCAATTGCTCCACCCGGTAACCTTCATTCTTCAATTCCTCTGTCGACCCTCCGCGACAGACATACTTAACCAATTAATTCGAGCCAAATGGACCACGAGATTTTAATCCGTCCCGACCAGGATATTGGAGAAACACTGCCGATGCTTTCTTCCTCGCCCCAGTCGCTCGGGGTGCTTACCCAGGAGCGGAAACAAACATATCTAAAAATCACATTATTCGAGTCCAGCATCACCAAAGCAATTGACAAGCAAAAGCTAAAGATTCCTACCGCTACTGCAATTGACTCCTGGGACGAGCAATTGACATACGCCGATTTGACCCAACGGTCAGACAAGTTAGCAGCGTACTTGACTAGCCACGGTTTATTCCATGGTCATGTGGTGCCAATTTGCTTCGAAAAGTCGGCTTCGGCAATTGTTACTATGCTAGCAGTCCTGAAATTAGGTGCCGCTTTCGTTCCCCTAGATCCGCACTATCCTCAGTCACGGTTCAGTGAAATACTTTCACAATGTAGCGCAAAGATCGTTCTTGCAGACCCCCAGTCCACGGGGCGTGTCCCGTTCTCGAACGTCTTAACAGTGAAATCCAGCGAGACCTCAATTGTCGCTCCCTTGGGCTCAGTGAGAAGGCAATATCAAGATGGAAAGAGTCTTGCATATGTTATATTTACCTCTGGCAGTAGTGGCAAGCCGAAGGGTGTCCTCATCTCTCACAATGCGCTCTATACAAGTTTGTCTGAACACGGTGGACGACTCGGGTTGAATAGCTCCTCTCGAGCTCTACAATTCACATCATATACATTCGATCCTTGCTTCACTGAAATCCTCTCGGTTCTGATGTACGGAGGATGTGTCTGTGTCCCTGATTCTGAGTCACGCCTCAACGACCTAAGCGGCTGTTTCAACAGATTTAACGTTAGTCTTGCTTTCATTTTATCATTGACACTGCTGGAGCCTCAGGTTCTAACTCAGACAAATGCGGCAGGTCAATTGGGCGTTTCTAACACCTTCTGTATCAAGGTTATTAGATCCAGACAATGTACCAACTCTCCAAACACTTGCGCTTGGGGGCGAGGCTGTTACGCAAGACTGCATTGATCGATGGGCAACACGTGTTGAGCTCTATAACGCCTATGGACCCACTGAGTGCACAATCTTTGCCAGTGTCGGTCCGCTCACTATTGAGTCAAACCCTCGAAACATCGGGCGAGAGGTTGGCGGCAAAAACTGGATTGTGAACCAGGATGATCCTCATGAGCTAGTATCAACGGGCCAAATTGGCGAGCTCTTGGTTGAAGGTCCCATTCTTGCAAACGGATATCTGCACGACCCAGAGCGTACTGCGACTGCATTCATCCAGGATTTGCGGTGGGCAATTAGCAGCCAAGCCCACGGACATCGACGACGGTTTTACAAAACAGGAGATTTGGTATACGGCGAGCCCGACGGTACGATTGTCTATGTAGGCCGCAAAGATAGCCAAGTTAAACTTCGCGGTCAAAGAGTTGATCTCCAGGAGATTGAGTATCTGATCCAACAAGCATTTCCCCGAGTGCAGTCAGCGGCAGACGTACTTGAACTAGATACTTTCACTCAAGTACTAGTGGTTTTCATTTGTTATATGCAGCACACCTCCAGGCTGGAGCTGGAACAAAAGATGGGCCTAGATACATCAGCGTCCTTTGATCAGTTGGTAACAAATATTAACGCTAAGTTGCAGACCATGCTACCCTCCTATATGATGCCTGCGCATTACATACATGTCAGAAGAATCCCGTATAGTGTTTCAGGAAAGACCGACCGCAAATTTTTAAATGCATATGGCATGGAATATCTCTCCCGCAGGCGTAAAGAGACATATCAGGAGTCACATGATAAACCCGTGCCTGCAACAAGCAATGAAAAGATTCTTCAGGCCGCATGGAGCGAGGTCTTGAAAATCAGTCAAGAAAATATCAATTCTCAAAGCAATTTCTTTGCATTGGGTGGCAATTCCATTTCTGCCATTTATTTGATCAAGCTTTTGAGGGACAGAGGGCTCTCTGTGTCATTAGCAAGTATCAATTCGCACCCCATTCTGCACGATCTCAGCAAAAGCCTTGCGGCTGGGGACCCGTCCATCGCGATTTCACGAAGTCAACCATTTGCCGTTGTCGAGAAAGACCCCAGCTTAAGCAGGGATAACTTGTGTAGAGAGACAGCACGCATATGCAATGTGAAGCCATATCAAATCGAGGATATGTATCCCGCAACGCCAATGCAAGAAGGCCTTCTATCCGTGTCCCTTGGTAGCACAGGAGAATACATGGGGTACTATGTCTTTCGTGTTTCGGAGGGTACGGATGAAGAGCGTTTGCGAAGAGCCTGGGCTGTGGTCATCAAAGAATGCCCGATTTTTCGGACTAGGTTCGTTTATGTCTCTGACGGACGACTTTTCCAAACAGTCATCAACGAAGAGCCCCACTGGAGGATTGAAAGGAATCTGAAAAAGTTTCTCGCCTCTTGTAGCACATTCGAGGTGAAACTAGGGAAGCCTTTAGCGCATTTGGCACATATACGTGCGCCAGCCGATGAACAATATCTTGTTCTTCACATCCACCACGCACTGTATGACGGTTGGTCTCTCCTTGAAGCGATACAAAGAGTTAGTGCGTTCTATCAAGGCACGCCGTCTTCTATTTCACGGCCATTTCGAGATTTTGTGGGACATCTTAGTGCTTTAGATGATGAAAGTGCCCGCTCATTCTGGGCAAGCTATCTGGAAACACATCAATACTCTGCGTTTCCTGAATTGCCGACAGACCATCTCCAACCAAAACCGTCGAGCCATGTCAGCATCAGAGTCAAACATGAGAAAGAGACCCAGCTGCGTTCAGGTACAACACATCTAATACAAGCCGCGTGGGCAATTGTAGTGGGACAGAAAACGCATAGCAGCGATGTTGTTTTTGGAACTACCTTTTCCGGTCGCGATACCCCTCTGTCCCAAGTTGAATCAGTGGCCGGTCCTACTATAGCAACCGTGCCCTTGCGAATATCTGTTCACCAAAATCAGACCATTCAAAACCTTCTTGATGCCATGCGAGATGATCGTACCGCTATGCTTCCTCATCAACATCTTGGGATACAGAAGATCCAACAGCTGGGAGATGGGCCTAAGAATGCATGCAAATTCCAGACTCTTCTTGTTGTTCAGCCCGAGGCACTTCGTATTCAGTCAGAGACTAAGGAGCCCGGCTCCTCGCCATTGCGCCTTCTGAACAGTGATGAGATGGTTGAAACATACAACCTCATCCTGGAGGTCTTCGTGGGTGAATCGGGCATTACCATGAATGCGCGTTTTGATGAACAATGTCTCTCTTCCCGTTTGATGGAATCATTACTAGACCAATGGAAACATGTGTTCCATCAGCTTTCAACTGCCGATCCCAATACAGAGTTGTCCTCAATCCATGTTATTGGCCTGGTAGATCTGAAAATTATTCAAACCTGGAATGGATACGTCCCCCTTGTTGAGAATGTTCTGTTCCATCAAAAGGTTGCTCAACTAGCAATCGAAAAACCTAATGCGCCGAGTATCTCATCATGGGACATGAATCTCACCTACCGCGATCTGGACTGTCTGTCCTCTCGTATGGCTGGAGATCTGATATTGGCCGGTGTGACCAGCGGCTCAGTCGTTCCAATATGCTTGGAGCGTAGCGGGCTTACAATCCTTGCCATTCTCAGCGTTATCAAGGCGGGAGCTACCTTTATCTTGATGGATTGTGCCCAACCTCATGCTCGGTTGCTTGCAGTTCTCCAGGAAAGCCGAGCAAAGCGCATCGTGACATCTCCACACCAGGCGGATATTTGGCCTATAGCTGCGATCGTTATTGATAAGGAAATACTGCAAAGTTCTAGTGCCGATCAAAGCTTGCCAGATGTCACACCAGATAGCGCTGCGTATATCCAATATACCTCCGGCAGCACAGGCCAGCCGAAGGGGGTCATGGTTGAGCATGGTGCTATTGCAACTTCATTGAATGGTCTCGGCTTAAGGTTGGAGCTGAATCATGACTCGCGCAGTCTGCAATTTGCATCATATGCTTTCGATGCCAGCCTCCTGGAGATCATGACTACGTTGTACCATGGGGGCTGCGTCTGTGTCCCTACCGAGGAAGCTCGCTCGAATAATGTCATAGACTATATGCAAAAAGAACGCATCAATTGGGCCTTTTTCACCCCATCATTCATCCGCGTCGTGAATCCGGATGAATGTCCACTCCTCCGGACCGTTGTCGTAGGAGGAGAAGCTATCAACCCCGAATGCGTGAGCCGATGGGCTGGTCGACTTCACCTAATAAACGCTTTTGGTCCCGCCGAGACGTCGATTGTATGTTCCACTTGTCCAGTACCAGCGAATGCACCATACGCCTTCATTTCGATTGGGACAGGAGTCAGTTGTGCTACCTGGATTGTCGATCAGGAGAACCATCGCCGTATTTTGCCTATCGGCGATATTGGGGAGTTGGTTGTTGAGGGTCCAATCCTCGCCCGTGGTTATTTCCAGGACGAAGAGAAGACAAAGGCCTCTTTTATTACCTGTGAAGCTTTTCATCCTGCTCGTCCTGTTTCACGTCTCTACAAGACTGGAGACCTGGTTCAATACAACGGAGATGGTTCCCTGATCTACCGAGGTCGCAAGGACGACCAGGTGAAGATTCGAGGTCAGCGCTTGGAGCTTGCAGAAGTCGAGCATCATATCCTCTCACATGTCGGTATTCGCCAAGTAGCGGCCTTGGTCCCACAAGCGGGTACTCTTGCAAGTCGATTGGTTGGGGTCATAGCTCTTTCTGATACTGTGTCTGCACAGGAGACTGCCTCAAATAAATGTCTACTCCCGCTGCAAGGCCAACGTAAAAAGAACGCGCAAGCTCTTATCGACAGTTTATCACAGAAATTAGCCCACGGGATACCATCATTCATGGTGCCAAGCTCTTGGGTCGCAGTAGAGCAAATACCCTTGACTTTATCTGGAAAATTGGATCGCAGGAGAATGAAGCAGTGGGTTGAGACATTCGACGCGGATATTGCCCTCTATGTCATCCCCTGCGTTCAAAGGCCTATAAAACAAGAGTTGTTTATTAATCCATCATCTCCAAGGGAGTTACTTCTACGCGACGTATGGGCAAGAGTTTTGAATGTGCCTCGAGATCAGATCTCCAGCACCTCAACGTTCCACGAGCTGGGCGGGGACTCAATAACCGCTATGCAATCTTTACTGGAGTGTCGCCGACTGGGGTTCTCCATTCAACTTCAAGATCTCATGAGAAGAAGAGGCTCTCTTGGTCATCTTGCTGCTTTGGAGGTTTCAAACGAAACGCGGCCAGTCGCTATCCAGACAGAGGTGCACGAAGAAAAATTTAGCCTCTCCCCGATCCAGCGGCTTTACTTCCAGTTTGCTCCAGAACACAGTTCATGGTTCAATCAAAGTCTCTTACTGGCTGTCCGATCCAATATCGATGTTTATAGTCTCCGAAACGCTCTTCAGGCACTGATTGAGCGACATTCCATGCTGCGCGCCCGCTTTCAATTCCATGGAGGCTCATGGTCTCAGATTATTCCTCAATATTCTAGCCCGGTTCATGTCTCTTTTCATGAGATCGATCACTATGAAGAGATGGCGGCAGTTACTCAACTTACTCAGCGACTGCTGAATGCGGTGAATGGGCCTGTGTTTGTGGCAAATATTTTCTGCCTGCCCGATGGGCAACAGAAACTGTTTCTTTGTGCGCATCATCTCGTGGTTGATCTGGTTTCTTGGCGTATCCTCTTGGAGGACTTGGAGTGTCATCTCACAACGGGTCATATTACGGGGCTGGCCAGTACGCCATTCCAAGTGTGGGTGAAGGAACAGATAGCATACAGCTCAAAGCTTCCCCCAGCCACTAAGCTACTGCCTCTACCAGTAGAGCCTGTGCTCTGGGACTATTGGAACATTTCTCAGTCGGACCTTGATTTCGGAAATACAATGCGGGCAACTATCAGCCTATCGGCAGCCAAGACACAACGCATTATGAGCCAAACATTATTTTTCTTGGGATGCGAAATTGTGGATGTACTGTTAACCACAGTTGCTGTATCATTCCTCAAAACATTTGAAGACCGTCAGCTTCCCACTGTCTTCATGGAGGGGCATGGGAGAGAATCCTGGTCACCAGAACTTGACTGTACGAGGACCGTTGGCTGGTTTACTACACTGTATCCGCTTTTGTGGCGGATTTCCAACAAAGCAACCATCAGTAACACAGTGAGACGTTCCTATCAAGCTCGCAAAGCATTGTCGCGGAATGGCTTCGAATACTTCTCGTCCCATTTCTTGGGCTCTGAAACCAATCCCTTGATGACTCCATGTGAGATTCTGTTCAACTATGAAGGAATGTATCAACAGCTCGAGCGCCCAGATGCTTTGTTTCGCATTGATTCTCACTTTGAAGGTGATAAATACGACATCAGTGGGAACATGAGCCGCCTGGCAGTCATCGATATTGTGGCTGCTATTAAGGACAACAAGATCCACATCTCTTGGAGTTTTCCGGCTACTATATCGCATCAGGAGCAAATAAAATCATGGACTAAAAATGCCACGTCCGTACTTGACGAGTTTGCAAACTTTGTTGGCTACCTGAGTGAACGTGTGTTTGGTACTCTCCCGTCCCCTAGGTCTTTGTCAAGGATGTATCCCAAGCTTGATCATCTGGTCCCAGCGTCATGCTCCCAGAAGAGCATGTTGGTTGCACAACGGACGGGACGGCCCTGCTATGTCCCTCGCCTGCATTTTCAAATCCGTTCTACTCATGCCACGCTGGACCTAGACAGACTCGAGAGAGCATGGAGCTCCGTACAAAGTCGGCATTCCATTCTAAGAACGATATTCCTGGCTAACGATAGTGAGGATAACTTTGACCAACTTGTCCTCCATCTTCCAGATGATCGCACATACAAGAAGTCCTCCGTGGCGGAGAATCAAGAGTGTATCGGGGAATTCTTGCGACGATGCGAACACACTCGGCAGCCTCCTCATGAGCTTTTAGTCACGAGTTTATCTGACAACGAGGTTCTATGTATTTGGACCGTTAGTCATGCCTTGATTGATCAAGTGTCCATGCATACTCTTTGGAGAGACCTGTCGAAGGCGTATGATGAAATTTCCATTGCCACCCCGGCCCCCCAATTTTCCAGTCTCAGTTCGTCAGACGCAGAAACACACACTCTCTCGAGACAATTCTGGCAATCTTACCTAAAGAATGTAAAACCATGTTGCATTCAAAGACAGGATGTATCAAGGAATAGTCAATTGAGAATGAATGTCACCGTCCCCGTCGCCTTCAATCATGATTATGCTCTTCACAATATATGCACAACATACGGCGTCTTGCCCTCCACCATATTCCAATTGGCTTGGGCCTTCACACTCGAAAAGTACCTATCAAGGCAGGATATTCTCTTTGGCGTGGTGACTTCGGGAAGAGAACTGGACGTGGACCATATTGATGAGATTGTTGGCCCTGTGATGAGCATATTGCCTTTCCGCGTGACAAGTCGCCCAGACGACACAGATCGTGGATTGCTCAGTCGGGTACAGGCCAACTTCCTTGACTGTCTTCCACATCAGCGGGTTAGCTTTACAAGGATCGATAGCACAGATGATGGAAAACCCAAGGCCTCCCGCTGTGAGTTTGACACGGCATTAAATTATCGGGCCAATGGGACAAGAAATGGCATCCAAGAAGACAGTCTTACTCTCTTAGTAGAGATTAAGACAGCCTCTGACCCTTACAATGTATGTTTGTGTTTTTGAACCTCTTTCCCCCCCTTTACTTAGGTTTTTATATTGACTAGAACTGTTTAGTTTGCTGCGGTCCTTGAAGTGGACAAATATCACGACTGCACGCAGGTGGCCTTGACTTACTGGACAGATCTAGTTACAGACAGTGAGGCAAATATGTTGGCAAATTTAACCTCTCTGATGATCAAGAGGCTGCTTACATAATGTTGGCAATGAGTCGAGTTACAGCTCAACCTGGGGTGACAGCTCGGCAGGGTCCCAAAAAAGGTCGGTGAGGTCCCAAAGTTTTTCCGGTTTTTTCGGACCCTGCTGAGCTTTTTCTTGGCATATGCTCAACAGGGTCCTAAGGATTAGTCAGATTATTGGGACCCTGCTCACCTATTTAACATAATTTAGGATCTTGTTGAGCATCTAGACTAAGGGCTATGTCCCTAGGCATATGTTCAACATATGCCTAGGGTATACCTGGGATATACTCTAACTCTAACCCTAATTATTAAATAATACTAGAATTCCTAATCTCCCTAAATCCCTAATCCCTAATACTTAGGGGGATATACTAGGCATATATCAGGCATATGTTGAACATAGGCCCCGACCGGGGAGAAATTAGCAGTGTTATACACTAAGCCTAAAAGGTCAGCAAGGTTCGACTGCGTGAATAGGGTCTAAAATCTATGTTAGGACCCTGCTGAGCATATGCCAAGAAAAGCTCAGCAGGGTGCGGAAAAAGTTGGCAGAATTTAGGACCCTGCCGAGTTTTTTTCGGACCCTGCTGAACTGGCACCCGGCTCAACCTAACCCAACTCAACTCGCCAGGACCTCCGGGTTAAGCCCAAATGTTCAACTTTGCACCCAGGCGACCCATCTTTGTAGCTATGGCGTCACCTATGTCCCGACCGGGACCAGTCCAAAAAAAAAAGACTTTTCGGCCTAGACGGTAGGAAATCTATTTTGTGGCCATGATTTCGTGCTTAGGAGGTAACTAGAGAGTGGTGTAGGGGAATTGGATAGGAACAAGCTAATGTTCGATGGCCCCCTAACTCATGGAGCGTACTGTCATCCTTTTGAATTACCCAGACTACACTTCATAAGCCACGGAGAGATGAGCAGGCAACGGAGCTGGCTTTGCAGTTGGAAGTGGTTTCCTACTTACAGAGCGTAGTCTAAGCGTTCCGAGGATTGAGAGAATCGGCTACCGATCAAAACGTACGTGACGGTTATAAGATCTCTTTAGATGATGGCAAATGGCACAGAAATGTTCAGCTAATGTCTAACAAGAACATGCAGTGGAGCTAGATCTGCACGGACGTGGTTATGAATCTCAGTCACCATGCAGCTGCATCGGAGTATACCAATAAAGTATTAGAATTTAAGCTTATATAAATATATATAATATTTCTGACCACGCATCTTGACATCTTTGTTAGGACTTCTCTTCGCGAGAACCCCCAGCTAAAGGATGGTCGGAATGAAAGTAAAAAGGTAATAGATCAGAAATATTTATTGGAGCGAAGTTCGCTGAGCTTGAATTCTCTAGCAACTAGCTCAACCTATTTATCTCTGTGGGTGGAGCTAGAAGGCATGGGAGAAACCCGACAGGAGGCCTGCCTGTAGGCAGCCTCCGACAATATTTTATCGGCTGCGACCCTATTGGTAGACTCGGATACATTCAAAGAAAGATCTTGGTGATCTCTCCAAGCTGAACAAGATACAATCTGATCTGATTTGGGTCTAAGTAAGTTGATGATTAAGTAATCTACAACATCCCCTGCGCTCCTTGACTGTATTCCCCTGAGTTGATCTGCGGTCGGTTCAAGAGGCCTTGGTGGCCGCCTCCTTATCATTGACCTTGGCCTCATAAGATGGATGTTTCCTGAAGGGGACCACAGTGAGTGCGGCACCGGCCATCGCAAAGGCAAAGACATTCTTGATCCCAACCATATGCTGCTCGGACCAAAGCGAACACTTCGCCATGGAAGGCATTTTTCAGTTAGGACACGCCAATGTACAAGATCTCCGCCGACGCAAGCTGAGGAGGAGTGACCACTAGGGGAAGGGATTAGCGAAGGTCATCCATGCCAACGGCTCTGTCAGCACCCACTAAAGCAACGCTCATCGTCGATGCCACGTTTTCCAGCGTCCCGAAGCCCTGCAACGCTGTCACCGGAACCCGGTTGATTCCCAGCCCGAAAGGGATCTGAGTGCCGAGGTACCACGATTTGCAGGTGTCGACTTCGAAGCGGTAGATCAGATCGGCGCCCAAAACGGCGATCAACCCACTGCCAAACTTGATGGGTTGCAGCAAGCGGGTCTTTCCCACGAGGATACCGCTGACGATGGCCCCAAAGGTATAGAAGGCCATGATCGGAAGGCTGTAAATGCCACTCATGATAGCGGACATACCATGAACGGACTGGAAGTAGATGGGGAAGTAAGACAGGACCACGAAGTTCATTACGAGTTAGACCCACAAAGTGCGCTGGCCCAAGCACTACTGATATATACTCACATCCATGCGTATAAGAGATGGGACCACACGATACGGGCCTTTAGCATCCTCAGGGGCATGATGGTGTACGCGCCCTGGAACCACTCGACAACGCAATCGTCAAGGCCACCCAAAAGGTCAAGTCAAGGTCACGATGACTGAGCCATCACTTCATGCTTTCCCCAAACTACCCACTCCATCGACAGAAGGAAGCAGATGACTGAGGTGAACAACAAACTCCAGCCGGGGAGATCCAGCTGCAGTAAAATCTCCTTCCACGTCGGGGGGACAGACTTGATGTGTTTTGGCATGCGTAAAAAGAGCAACTGCAGCACGATGGCCGTGCCTCCCATCCACAGGCCGATGAGCAAGGGACGCGTCTTGGGCTCCGCCATGAAGTTGATGATCAGGACGGAACCGCCGAGCTTGCCTGCACACCCCCAGCCCTGCAGGGCTCGGCCCACGATCAAGGCGATGCTATTCGGCGCACTGGCGGCCACGATACTCCCGATGAGGTACAAGGCTAGTGCTGTCATATACATATACCGGCCCGAAAAGTATTTGTACATCTTGCCCCACGTGGCAGAGGTCATCCCGACGAGCAGGAAACAGGCGCCACTGTACCATCCAATCTCATCGAGCGCGTGGAAATCGCTGGTGATCTTCGGGATCGCGCTACGATCCCCTGCCGACCGAATTGGCCGCGTTAGCATCATCCAAGGGGAGGAATCGTTCCGGCGTGGATGATACTGACCAGGCCCAACGCTGCGATCAGAGTACTGAGACTCAGGGTGCACATGATGATGATGATCAAGCGCCGGGTGGTTGCGTACTGCAGGTCCTGACCATCGCTCCTCTCCATCTCGTTTCCTCCTCGCTCCTTGTCGGAGAGGTTAGCCGACTTGCTGAATTCCGGGCCAGACGTGGGTGCTGACATATTACCCCGGGTTTCTGTGTGGTGGCCGTCGAGGAATCTGGGAGCTGTACACTGTCATTTTCAACCTCATTGACGGCAGCAGTATATATGACCGTCAAGGGGCAGCCTGCAAACCCAACCCATTGCGGCGGATGAACATGGACGAGCATGAATACCAGGATCGTGCAGTAAAGGAGTCAGCTCGACCGCCGGTCTCACGGCGGAGGGACGAAGACAGATGACAAATCCACGTTGTTCCGCCGAACAATCGGCGGAACAAAAACAAGTATGAAGGCATTCATTTCCCCTTCCGAGTTCTCTCTGATCCAAGACCACATCCCCGAGTGTGTAGCGGAATCACCAGTATACGTGTCCTAATAAAACTGCACAACGCGAGAACTCGTCGTTAGACAAACTTCTCTTCGTGTCCGCTAACACGCCAAGCTGCCCGCATGGACGCCGCCTCTGCTCGACATGGCGCACCGATCCGCAAGAATCCCGCTGACCCTCTGGACAGTGGGCATTCCGCCCCCCCGGTGAAGCGCAAGAAACTGCGACGGGGAACTCGCAGCTGCTGGGAATGCAAGCGACGGAAGATGAAGTGCGTGTTCGATCGTCCCGACGACGTGGTCTGCATTGGCTGTCACCGCCGATGGACCAAGTGCGTGAGCCAGGAGTTCCCGGAGGAAGCGTCGGCGCCCTTGGACGGCAGTCGCCAGCTGCGGGACCGGCTGCGGCGCGTCGAGTCGCGGCTCGACCGGGTTTTCCGGCTCGCGGGGGCGGACCCCGACGGCCCGGGCCTCCCCCAGACATCTCCGCCCGTGGGAAGCGGACAGCCTAGCGGAGAACCTAGCGGAGAGTCTGGCGGAGAGCCCGGCGGGTGCGATGCCGTATCGGCGGCGCTGTACGAGTGCTTGCCTTCGCGCCAGGACACTGCGCGCATCGGCCAGGCCAGCAGCCACCACTCGGTGCCCTTCCATGAAATCCTGACCACCCCTTACGATGAGCTCGATCGGGAGGGCGTCCGACCACAAAATGACCTGCTCGAGATCCCGGGTCCGGACGTCCACCCGGTGCTGATCGCGCGCCACATGCTGCCTCTCGCGAGCTTCCTCCAGCACCTGCACCCCGATCTGCATGAGGAGATCTGCGGTCTCTCGGAACCCCCGCAGACCCTGCGCGAGCGACTGGCGGAGACGGCGATTCGGCTGGTGACCACCCGGGACCGGTTTGTGGGCAGTGTCGAATTTCTGGAATGCGTCATGATTGAGAGCCTGTATCACGCCAACGGTGGATATCTGCGACGCAGCTGGCTGACCGCGCGGCGCGCCATGGCCATTGCGCAGTCGATGGGTTTCCACCGGTCGAGAGGCCAAGTGCAGTACCAGGTACTCCATCCGCAGACCACGGCCGACCCGCACTTCATGTGGTTCCGCATTGTCTTCTACGACCGGCAGCTGTGTCTCATGCTCGGCATACCGCAAGGGACCCTCGATCGGAGCATGGCGTCCGACGCAATGCTCGCGAAGGATTCGCCCAGCGGCCGTCTTGAGCGCATCCACTGTGTCATCGCCTCGCGCATTCTCGAGCGCAACGAGTCCGGCGATGACTGCTACGCCGGGACACAGAAGCTCGACCAGGAGCTGCAGCAATCGGCGCGCGGCTTGCCGAGCCGATGGTGGCTGATGCCGAACCTCAGCAGTGAGAAGAACAACTCGCAGGCGTTATTCTGGGAAATGCAGCGATTATCCGAACAATTATTCTATTACAATCTGCTCAACCAGGTCCACCTGCCCTACATGCTGCGCGACTCGGTCGAGCGCAAGTACGAGTACTCCCGAATCACCTGTGTCAACGCCTCGCGAGAGATCCTGTCGCGCTTCATTATGCTGCGTCGCTGGAACCAGGTCGCCTTTAGTTGCCGCACCATCGACTTCACTGCGCTGATGGCCGCCATGACCCTGCTGCTGGCCCACCTCGACAGCCACCGCTTCGCGCAGGTCGACAATTTCCTCGCCGCCCAGTACTTGGGCGACCGCGCCATGATCGAGCAGGCCCAGGAAAATATGGAGGAGCTCAACCATCGGAATGCCGACGCCCTGAGTGCCCGGGAGTGCCCGGTTGCTGCGCCGGTTGCTCGCCATCGAGGCCAAGGCGGCCGACGGCGATCTCCAAAGCGCCCAGAGCATCAGCGTGCAAGCGCCCGAGACCGAAGAGCCAGCATCTGACGACCCGGCCAATCCCAGTAAACCTGTATATATCCCGTATTCCGGCGTTATTAAAGCGGCGCACCGAGATGAGAGGAGTCTCCCAGCACCACATCTGCCATTGGCATCAAACGACCAACAGAGTCAATCCCTGGCCGTCATGCGAGCAGGGCCGGAGGTCGACGAGACGCAGACAGCGCCGATGGCCCTGGCGGTGCCATCATTATCATCATCGCCAGCTCGCAGCGGTAGTAACAATATCGATCACGTAACTGCTCTTTTTGCACCACTGTTCTCAGAAGTCCTCTCCAATGATTCTATGCAGCAGGTGGAATGCCCAGGGCTGACGGGCGGGATGGAGGATGGTGCATTCCAGGATGTCGACTTGGCTTTCTTGGACAATCTGCTCCGAGGCGCCCGACAGGAAGATGGAAAAGGCGGCACAGAGTGGGCCGTGGTGTGAGAAAAGAAAACATAGCATCTGCATGTAGACATAGTCTTAAACGTACCAGTCCTCTAGAGCACTTTATCAGATTGAACTTGAGCACTGGCCGGCATAGCTCTAATGCAGGGGGAGATGAAGAGCTTTCGGGCTCGGTATTCAGTAGTGGTAAAAGCTCGTGGACATCAAGGTCTTGCTCTGTCTTGACGAGACATAAGACTAGGCGGTGACCTGTGGAAGAAAGCAGGGTTTTTGTTAATCCAGGCAGTCAGTTCTCGTCGCCTTCTCCGCATTGCTTCCTTCTTTGTTTCTTTGTTTCTTTCTTTCTTTCAGCCTGCTGCATTGCCCATTAACGAGCAACCTGACAGGCCTAGTTTTGCTCCATGACTCTTCACCCTTGCTTGCTCTTAGCACTCTGTATAGATAGAAACTCTAAAAATAAATGCTACTATTCACTGGCCTGCTAGGACTGCACTTTTATCATAGCCACCATCTCGAGATCTTCCTCTACCCCTTGCGCATATGTTATCCCCTCTATGTGGCTGCTTGGATACCGCTTAAATGCGATCACACCAGGTTTAATTGGGGACCAAACACACGCTGCAATGCTTTTAAGCTAGATTGGAGATCTACTATCATATTTATACCACAGTATGTGGAATGCTCCCCCACCCCAAAGTTCTTGGAGTTTATGCTATCATATAAATAGAAGGCTACATAATCTAATTTGTGGTTCATTCCTAGACGCCCTGGAATTCCGGCAGTATAAAAGCCCTCCTCCCCTGTCTTCGACTTCTAAAATCAAAGTACCTTCTGGAGACCAACCACTTATTTTCTCCTCTCTCAGTGCTGCTGTGAGTCATTCACGATTTAGCCAGTCTACTCTATTCAAAAATCTCACAGTTTCTAGTACAAAATGTGGGCCTCTCCTACAACTTTCTTTGCTATATTATTTGCCATCGGAGTTGCTTCAGAACCAGTTTTGAGATGCTCAAATTGGTGGGATATTCTCCCCAACCCTACAGACTGTCATAGCTTCTATTTGTGCACCGATGGGTCTCCAGCTTTGCAACAGTGTCCTGACGATACGGCCTTCAATTCTGAGTTACTTGTCTGTGATTGGAAAGAAGAGGTAGATTGCCCTTCGGAATAGGTTTCGTGTTTGAGTTATGATTTAGAGGGAGATGCCTTGTTGTCCTTCTATTCTGGCTGGTAAATTAGAGGCTTGTTATGTATTGAAGAGAAAGTGCTCTTTGGGAGTCTGATGACCCTTGGAGGAGTCGAGAACATGAATATAAAACATGTATACTACACTTTGTAAATCAAATTTATGCAGCGGCTTCGACTCCAAACTAAGGCCTATCTTCTCATAATTAGCACCATTATATAGAGTATAATCCAGGCATTCTGTCGAGAGTGAATGACTACCGCACCTGATTTGAACTGCTTAATCTATAGATTACATAACAATATCTATTTATTATTCTGTTGAATAAGTTATATTTAGAATTCAGTCAACTTTAGGGGCATGAATGCTCTTACGAGTAGGTATAGAATTCAGCAATCGCGACACATTCCAAGTTCATTTTCCCTTTTAAATAAAAGGTTAAAACCAAAAAGTTACTTCTCTTTCAAGTTCAAACTAAATGCCAAAACATTTTGGACAGAAAAATGACGCTAACCTAAATTTATTTTCCGTAAATTATATCTGGTCGCTATTTTCCTCGATTCTTAATGTCGGGACTGCTAAATTTTGTACCCGCTACTAAGAGCAAATTCCTGCCAACGATAATGAAATGCAACGAACAGGTCCGAGCGAAGATATCCTCACCCGATTAATCTGCCTCTTGAAGTCTTGTGTCTTCTTCTACTGTCCATGCCCTTTGTTCTCGTGGCATCGCGGTCAGTTTCACCGAACTTTAGTTGACGGTCATATCGGGGTACCCGAGAATATCGATGACCCCTTTCGCTTCTCACTGAACGCCATACCCGAGGTCCTTTGTTCTATAATCTAGCCGGCTTACCATCCTGGTAAGTGAGACTAATGCATGGCTATCCGGCTTAGGGTCCTGGTATAATGTCAGATCCAGGGAGACCAAGAGGATATTTCTCCTTTTGGTCGAGTGGTAAGGAAGTACGACATGGTAGCATGTGCTCCCACACCTGAAGTGGCTATTTCCACCACTTCTCGCGTGAATGTGTCTTGGAAGACAAGGGTTCAATTCCCGCTCCTGTTAAAATTCCTAGCAGTCATGGATTTCCAGAGTGGGCTAAATGAAGTCAAGGGAATCACACTACATTGAGGGGTGTGTTAGGATATGAGTTAGATTCAGTCTGCGGCTATATTCGAATCGAATTCTCTTTGTCTGATGCAATTTTAATGTAGAAATTTCTCCACGAATGAGAAATTGATCTACGTTAAACCGTTCTCTAAGTCCGGTTAACGCCGGTGGATTTCTACGTCCATGCCAACAAGAGGAGTTTATGCTTTTCTGGTTTAGAGTGTCCAGCGTGGCTTTGTGGTCGAGACGGGACAGGACGGGATTTATAAGGTTTATCTCGGGTGAACAGACAACCCCTGCAGCGGTCGCTGTTGGTTTACTCGGTGCCGGACGTTGATAGGAGGGCATAGAAAAAGCGGTAAGTTTCAATATAGCATCTCGTGTCACTGAGTGCCCTCGAAGCTTTTGGCCTTCCTCCGGCCCGTGCCGACGGAGATTAGAAAATTTAACCCGCTCACCTGGACGTTAAGGTTGACGGTATATAGTCCCTCCCTCCGATCTGGAATGTCGGGCCTGCATTTTGATGGTCTTGACTACGCCCCGCCTCCAATATCCTCAAACCAATCAATCTTTCTTTGATCAAAGCTTAAGAGTTTCAACCTTCCTTCGTGTGATTATGGCGTTCCCATACAAGCATTTCTTGGCCATCGGCTCAACCGCGGGGATCGGCAGGGCCCTCGCCGCCCGCCTAGTAGAGTCTGGAGCCAAGGTCACCGTAGTAGGTCGGCGGAAGGATCGTCTGGGTGAATTCGTAAAAACATATGGCGAACAGCGGGCGAAAGGCGTGCAGTTCGATATTGGCGAGCTTGACAAGATCCCCAAATTTGCTGCTAGGTAAATTCAATCTTTGTCTGGGCAGGTTTCCCGAGCCAGTCCACATACATACTAACGTGGTTGTTGGCAACAGTGTGATGAGGGAATCCCCCAATATTGATGCCGTCTTTCTCAATGCTGGTGTGCAGAGGTCATACGATCTAGCTGATCTGCAGAAGTTCAACCTGCCTACGTTCCACGAAGAAGTGAAGATCAACTTTTCCAGCTTCGTCGCTCTGACCCATGCCTTTTTGCCGTATCTACAGAAGAACCCGAACCCGACCAGTTTCATTTTGTGAGTGGCCATCCTTGAAGCGGTCCTTCCACTCGGAGGTCTAATGGATTCATTAGCACCGGCTCGAACTTAGCCATCGTGCCCGCCGCTACCCTTCCGGCGTACTCGGCATCCAAGGCCGCCCTGAACGTCTTTACTCTCTGTCTTCGGGAGCAGCTCCGACACTCCAACACTAAAGTGATCGAGATATCCCCACCGCCAGTTCAGAGTAAGTGAATCCCAAGATTAAAATGTGGTTCTTCTGTGCTGATAGTATCGACAGCGGAATTGCACGACTACATGGGGGAGGAAGTGGGTCGCAAGTTGGGTATGCGCTTGGACACGTTCACGCAGCAGGCGTATCAAGCACTGGCGGAAGGCAAAGATCAGATTATTATTGGCAGTATTGGACCTGCCGACACATTCAATAGGATTGTAGATGACCGTCGCACTGCCTTCGAAAACTTGGCCAAGATAATGCGTACTGGGAAGCCCTAGGCAGATCCGTTGACGATCATGGATGTAGCATTCTTCGGGTATAAACAAGAGGAATTGTGAATTGAAAGGCGAATCCCTGTATGCTGATTTTTAGCTGCAGATTATAGCACATAATAACGAAGTATCTGCGTTTATCCTCTACTGAAGGTACAACTAGCATCGGAGCAAGAGTTCGTCTGAGTGTGTGGAGGGAAGTCTGTAGTTCCACTAGTCTTCAGGAGAGACTTTTAATACCCTAATCTCATATTTACCACTGACTATAACACGAAATAGAGAAAACTGCTCCTACTCAGCAGACACTTTCATTAATTACAGCCAAGCCAGTTTTATACATGTAGTGTAGAGGTAAACGAGGTATCAAATTTAGGGGCCCAAATAACCAACATTTCTTGGGCAGTTATAACATGATAGAATGCAGAATGCATGCACAGCAATATTAATAGTAGTTTGCAATAACTCTAGTCTTAGCTACCAGGAGATGAAATTTAAGGACTATAGCTGAGTGGCTATTGGTTGTATGTAGTTAAATAGTCTCCACTGATTGAAAGTCATGCCTAATTAGATTGGCTAACGGGTCGGTTCGGGTCGGTTCAAGGGAGGGTCTGAACCGACCGTTGCGGTTTTCGGTTTATATATATATATTTAATATATACTAAACTTCTATATATTTTCTATATCTGAAGTAAGCCTTTATAAATTACCTTTGGTAAACTAAATATAAGCAAAAATTACATAAACTAAACAATGCATTAAATTGTCGATTTAGTGTAGACCTTGAGCTGAACCGACCGCAGTTTTTAAAATTCTAAACTAAACCAACCTGTTACGATTCGGTTCAGTTTCGGGTCGTTTTTTTTTTTTCGGTTCACCAGTGCCAGTCCAGTTATATGCTACGCAGAATTTATTTAGCTTAGATATAGATAGTATATCTTTGCATAAAAGACCTGCAGAAATTATAATTTTATATTACTCCACTAGGGACAACATAACTTCTAAGAAAAAGTTATAAAAGTTCTAAAACATTTTCACTATACTCGATATAGAGACAGCAAAAGGATGAGATATAAATTCTATGCTCTACTATTCTTCTAAACTCTTTTCTAGCACTGGGCGTGTATATAGCCACTTCTTCTTTGTAGTTAAGAAACTGTTGACAGGTCCTATGAGACAAATGATAAAGTCCTTAATGGTAGCCGCAGAAATCGAACTTACTATACTGTGTTATAGATGTAAGCAGAGCCTTAATCTGCTAGATATCTCTTTGGCGCCGGCCCAGTGGTCTATTACTGGATCATTAGCTACCTGATTTTCTTTCTACTTTAACCACTAGGCTGAGAGCATATGGAATATAGATGAATGGCTACTCAGATCACAGTTTTTGAAAGATTGCAGCTTACTATCCACACGATAGTGAGACCTTGATGATCAAATTTAAATGCTCGAGAGATAGACCTTAAAAGACATTCTGAGTATACTTGTAAGAGGAGAAAATACTTCTCATGTTTACTGTCAGATGTATAATTAATGTGTTAATAAGATCAATCTTTTGCTGGCCATTGTATTATAAGTCTTAAAGAAAATACAGTCATTGCGCTTAGATAACTGAGTAAATGTAAAGACACTTTGAATGCATGAACTAGACCATCCAAAACAGATACACAACAGCACGTGGGCACAGAAAAGATGTCGGAGCCTGCCTACAGGCAGGCCTCCTGTCAGGTTTCTCCCACGCCTTCTAGCTCCACCCACAGAGATAAATAGGTTGAGCTAGTTGCTAGAGAATTCAAGCTCAGCGAGCTTCGCTCCAATAAAAGACAAACTAATTCCTTTTCTTGAGTGTCTGGATGACTTCCCACTGATTTAACATTTGCGCGTACTCCAGAGCTGTGCGATGATTTGCATCTTTGATACTCAGGTTGGCTCCTTCGTTGACCAAATAGCGAACTACATCCACTTTGCGGAGTTCAGCTGCTTTGTGCAGACCCGTTCCGCGAGGCATAAAGCAGAATAGCGCCCGAGAAGGATAATGGTCCTCGTACATAGTTGAATCGATAGCTGCCCCATTTGCGATGAGAAGTCTTAAGACTGCAATGTCATCCGAATGCCGTTCAATTGCGTGATGAAGGAGTTGGCCTTTTCGAGCATCTCCGCCACGACTGAGCATGAGCTGGATGACTGATATTGAGGCGCTCTCGACAGCAAGGGAAAGTGGGGTGAGATCAATAACACATTGTTGATTGGGGTCAGCTCCATGATCAAGGAGCCAAGCTACCATCTCCTCATCTGCAATAGCATAGCTGAAGAAACCTTATAATTTTATTCCTGATGAAATGGTTAAGATTATTGGGACGAGTCTCACCCTAGTACGGGAGGTTTAAGCTCGCTCATGGGCTGATTGATATTCCATCCATTTAGAAGGAAAACTTCCAGAGCATCCTTCCCCTTCACTTTGACGGCTTCCAATGCATAGAGTGGATCCATGGGCAAGCCGCGATCAAGAAACTCTTTGATGAACTGTACATCATCTCGCTTGATGGCTTCGATCATTATCGCATAGAAGTCGCATATGTTAAAGCCCTCTGATGAAAAACTTTGCGAGTCGAGAATCTCCCGAAATTTCTGGATATCACCACTGACGCAAGAAGCATGCAATTTCTCAACAGTCGCAGGTGGCGTTCGGGTCGGAATTTGAAGATATTCGCTCGGCTGGACCGGAGGGTAGTCTGGCGGAGGCAAGACATCCATGGCTGGTTGGATAAGAAACTTACTATCACACTTACTTGGGGGCTTCAATGAAGCGGAAGGTATGTACTCAGCAGCAGGTGGCGAGGGAGAGGATTTAGGTTATTTCTAAGTCGGCAGACCTCCGGATGCGCAATTCTATAAAGGGAGTTAACTAATTAGAAGCTATGTACAATAGGCGGTGTGTTTTATTTAGATAATAATTTTAGTCTTATTAAAAATATTAAACTATTTTTTTAAGTAAAATTAATAATTATTTATAGAATTTAAAGCTCTTAATTAATTTTATTAGTATAGCTTTAAGCCTATATTGCCTAATAATTAGACTAGACTAGCTAACAGGTCAGTTTAGTTTATAGTGTTCGCAATGAGCTGAGTTACAGCTTAACTCAACTCAACTCAACTCAGCTCGCCAAGACCACTGATGTTATGGACCAACGGGACCTAGCCCCGCAAAAAGGGAACGAACAAGGACGAAACCAACACAAGTACCACGAGCGGAACGGGTTAACGAACGGTCAGGCGACAAGACAGACACAAAGGACAGCCACCGATCACGTGACATATACCATCGGGTATACCACCAGGTGTTGGGGAAATGGTATACGGGATAAACGCCTGTGATTGGATATACCATTTGGTATACAATCGGGAGGTAGGAAAATGGTATATGGCAGAGTAGGAAGGACTGGATATATAAGGACGCTCATTCCCACCTTACGATGTATTTAGTTCTTCGTGCTTATTGTATCTATCTAAATTGTATACTCAATTCAGAAGATCAGTTTACTACGCTATCTACTACGGGTCAGTACAATAGTAACTATCAGACATACCTCTGGTAGCGGACCTGATAGGCCTTGCTTCTGACTTAGTTGATCTTTGCGAACACCGGACAAGAGACCCTTATTGTTACCTGAGCCAAACACCTCACCAACAGTGAGCAGAAGACGATTAGTGTCAGACGTACTTGACATTCGGAACCTTCCCTAACCACCAGTGAGTAGTTATTCAGCTAAGGACAGATCCCAGGGCGTAACAACTGAGTTGAGCTCAAATGTTCAACTCAACTCAACTCATTGCCAACACTAGTAGCTTTATATTTTTCGGGGATTTTATTCTAAGATAGTAAATGTTTTAGCTTGTAAGCTCTAGTTTTATTTGTATTTTTTTTGTCTACCAATGGATTTCTAATTTAAGGTACTATTTTTTTACTACTTAATATAATAAGTTAATAACAATTTTTTATCTATGTAAAAAATGATAGACTTATTAAGTTATTATTTAGATAAAAATAGTAATAACTATAATTATTTCTTAGAAGAAAATTACTATTTATTATCTAGATAAAAAAAAAACAATATAATTAGAATAAAAGATGAGAGAGTATATATCTATATAGCTAACTCTATTGACCTATGCAAATCAGGCTCAGTATTCAACCAAAAATACAGTTTAGGAATCGAGATCAAGATTATGATATAAATGTGTCCACCTTTGGCCCAGTCTCAGCAGACTGCTCGCCAAAGGCCGATTGTGAAACTCTTCTGGCATAGAAATTTCTTGCCCATCTGTCGGTCCCGTGAGCGAAATTACATAGGCGTAGTCGGCAAAGAAATATTTTCGAGCAACGGCAAATAACTGAAAGGCTGGAAGCAATTTGCCCTTGCTATTCCCATTGGTGATTATCGTGGAATGTTCTGCAGCAGATAGAGCATTGATCACATTATCGAAGAGATTCACGAAGCCTCCTTCATAGTTGATGATGATGGCTATTTCAACCCATTTCAGACATCGTCCTGACAGTAAGAACTCGGACAATGTATTACACAGAACAGATGCCTGTGCTAGCTCATCATCGTCGAGATATTCAGGGAGTATCCGTAGAAAAAATGCGTTCCATAGGCCGTAGGACATCTCGAAATAGGCTCCCACTCTTGCAACCCCCGAAAAACCGTTATAATGAAGATCGGCTAGCAGAAAGGTTGATTTGGCACAGTTTTCAAAGTACCAAACGGCAGTGTTTGCGCGGTAGAGCCCCTTGAGTGCCTGAAACTTTAGTATTTTTGGTACAGCCACGGCTGCATTGTTCACTTCTCGGTTGGCGCTCTGACGTATAAATTGCATCGCGGTGTGATGGACGTAGCTGATCTTTAGTGGGGCACACTGGCGTCCTCCCACTCCGGCATTCCTGTACCTCACAGCCTCTTTGAGGACAACCAGGGGTGAGCAAATTTTCCTAGCAAGATCAATGGAGTCAAACACTTCCTCTCCCGAATTTGCCGCCTGGAAGACAATGTCTAAAATCTCTTGATCCAGTACGGCCCTCCCCACTTTGACAAAGTCTACCATGTCGACCCAGAGAAAGACCTGTTGTGCGAGCTTAAGCTCTAGCGCAGATAGTGCCTTTTCCATCACCATAAATATTGTTTGGTAGAGCTGAACCAGACCATTGGGAATGTTTTGTAGTTGGCGGGCAACCGATGCGGCGCTGGGTAACCGCTCGATTTCATCCAGGATCAGTCTTGCGTAAAGCCATGAACCATCTGCTGCAACAGATACCTCCCTGAAAACTCGCTCTCCCAGTGCGGTGGCATTGATGTGTTGACACTGTGAAACTCTTTTTCTGACATAGGCCACAATAGGCTGCTGAACACGTGATGGAAGAGTGATCAACTCCCTCAGTGGTGATTGACTTTGTCCCTGATACCAATGAAAGAATTTTACTAGGTCAGGCTCCTCGCGACTAGTTAGTAGGAGTTTGAAAGGACGCTTAGATGCATCCAATGAATTGATTAGGGATGACGTAAGATAATAACCATCTTGACATTCATCAAGAGCGTCAATAATAATATATAAAGTTTTGTCTGCCGATCGGATTGCTAAGGCATTTTTGAAGGCTTCATAAAGCGTCACAAATGATTCTGCATGCTTGTGCCCACTTTCTAAGCGTAGCTTGTCAACCCACGGCAAAAGACGATACTCGCCATCCGTAGTAAGAAGCTGGGAAATCAGAGTACGAAGAACCTGAAAAGGCTGTCTTTTGTTTTCATCCGTACCCTTACAGAAAAAATAGACGACACTAGAGTTGGCAGACTGCATCAGATGATTAATAATGAAGGCAGTAAGAGTGCTTTTTCCACTCCCCGGTGTCCCACCTATCCTGAGAATTTCAGTTTCGTTTCTCGACACGAAGAAAGACTTCAACTCTTCAGTTTGAAGGGCCCAATCACAGCTACCATCCATGTAGTCCCTTTGGTGACTAAATAGGTCTTCTTTAGTATTGGTCGGAGACAGCCATTGATGCACAAGGAAGCGAAGGTCGCCTGCACCTACGAGATTATCATTAGTGATTGGTCACTTCCACAAAAATTTGAAAGAATATACCCAAAGCCCGAGATAGCATGGAAATGGAAACTACAGTAGCTGAAATACTTACTCCTATCATTCATTCCAACAGGTGTATACAAATAATTATTGACATATCCTAGAGGAATTACTGACATTAGTTCCTTCGCATAAGCCGCCGCTGCAGCTGCGGCGTATCCCTGCCAGAGATCATTCTTGTGTGAATCTGCGTAATCACTAATTCCTCTTATCACCAGGCACGGGAAGCTGTCAACCAGACCGGCCGCTTCCATTTCGAAGCAAAGGATATCAAGTTCTTTACGTAACTTTTCCCTCATCGCACCATGTTTAACCACTTGATCACCTGATGCGATAAGACCATAGTGAATATGTAGCTGGGGCATCTGTGACGAACGAGGAACACGAGACTGTAATCTTGAGGGATCACAGGCCGAACATGTTGGTCGGTTTTCCGGGTGCTCATAGTGTGGCTTATACAGTCGGTCAAACTGTTGGGACGGGCGGGTGTATTGAGCCCTCATAACGGGATATCTGTTAACCATTTGCTGGATCGCGTTTTCTATTTTATGGCCCTCCATGAAGTGCCTGGCTTGTAAATGACTCAACGCAGTCAGCAATAACTCTGGCGGTTTGTTTAACATTCCCGTCCGCTTAAACTGTCCCCGCATTGTTTTTCCAAAATCGTATTGGACGACACCTCCTAGCAGCCCCGCTGGCTTTCCAACTACAACATCACCCAGTCGGATATCATGTTCTTCACTCGGAGCACCGCCACCGATACCGACCATTAGCCCGAATTTGAGTTGTCTGAACGTCGACAGCATTTGATTGACCACCCTTGCTGCCGATATAGTGCCTGTTATACCAGACGGCAGACAAGCAATAACCACGTTGTGTCTTGCTACACGTCCGAGAATGTAACTGTTGTTATCACGTGAATCCCGCTCGAGAGGAAGAGCGTCGTGTCGTTCATCCAGCATGGCGCAGGCGGCAGCCAATTCTAACGGTAGTGCGCATATCCATGCGGCCATATAGTCATCGTGATGGTATGAAGCCATTGCTCATGTTTCCCCTTGAACAACCTAGAGCTTTATTTAAGCACTAACGGATTAAATCATGCGAACTGGGTATAGAAAGGACTGATGATCTAAGTGCTCACAGCAATTTACAAAATCAGGTACTGTATTGTCCTGTAATAAATATTTTCCTTTAAGTAATACCAAGTCAATGGAAACTATCGATGAAATGAATTTTTATATTGGCCAGAGATAATTATATAGTTGATTGCTTGCAGTTTCTAAATTGTTGGAAGATGAAGTGGTAAAGTAGCTCTGCCCCGCACTTTGGCAAGCGCCAGAGAATCTCCCATTGGATGGAACCTGGCATGCACCTAGGGGTGTTTGTGTCGCGCGAGCTGGTGGCCTTCAGGCTGATGCTTCCTGCTGGAGGGCTGCACGCCGCAGGTCGAGTTGTGGGAGCCGCCCAATGTCGACCCAGAGGATGTCGGTCTGCCGTTCTATTTTGAGCTGGATCAGCCTACTAGTTGACTTGGAGGTCTGAGAACAGTTAAATCAAATCTACATGCTATGGGGCGGGCCGATACTAATTCGCGGCTACTGGGTAGAAACAGCCTCGAGAAGCGTAATGCTCCAGATACTTCGAGAATTCTGCAGGTCGCAGTACTCTGAAGCGGGGCTTCTCCTGCAGTATTGCTATTAATCCTACTCAGCAATCACCAACTGGTTGTAACGTACCTAATCTCAGTCATGTCGAGTTTATTGGAGTGCTAACGAACCCGTTCTAGCTTAGTCCAGCATACTTCAGCGTCGATGCTGAGATGAGTAGCGCACACGCGGAACCAACCATCAATCAAAAAGGGGTCAGCTTTAATGGAAATCTGCAGTGAACGAGGTCGCTATTATTCATAAGATTTAGAAAATAGGAAATCGAAATAGGGATATGCTCAGGAGGCATCATTAGAGTCGTAATTCAGAGAGTTGCACGTTGTTGCCTATTAGTGAAATTGGGGACAGAACGTATCTTGAAAACATAGAAATAAGCGACATTGCGCTCTTTCCACTGAATGTGCGTTCACCGCCCTTGACAAACCACTTGATCTAAACTTCGAAACCTAAGTCATTCGATTACACAATCCCGCTGGCATGTCGCAGTCATATCACGATGGGTCTTACGTGCTGTCTCCAATCGACCAGCTGATGCCAAGGATATATACCACCGTATTTCTTGTCCACGGAACAAACAAAAATGAAAGTGCCGTGAGAAAGCTGAATGAGGGCTTAGTCAAGGCTACCTCCCTCCTTCCATTTCTCAGGGGCTCTGTTCATAAGTCGCCGGACGGTTGCCATCCGCATAACCAGCTATCGCTATCGTGGTCGTCTCTGGACCCGCCGCCAGCTGTAGTCGAGACTCCCGCTCCAGAGTCCCTACAGAGTTTCGAGACGTTGAGGCTAGGTAAAGCGCCGTTATCGGTCTTTAAAGATGGCCTCTGTCCTGCACCAACGGTCATCGACGACCAGACCCCGGGAGCAAGGTTGATACTGTGTCTGTGCGCTCACCACGTCGTCAGGACCGGGGGAAACGGAGGTATTTCCTCTTTCTCAAGCTCTGGGGCGACTGCACTAGAGACGAGCCGAACCATGCTGATGACAAGGGGCCGTTCGATCCGGGGGAACTCTACGCTTGAGGAGCTTCTCCGTCGACATCCGGAATACACCCTTCGATCTCTGAGCTCAGCTCCATCGTCTGTGCCGACCAATGTCCCCGGCCACCCAGTTAAGTGTGCTGCGAGGATATTTGCCTTTTCAAGTGCCAAAGTACAGGAGGTCATGCAGGTCATGAGAAGTTCAGTCCCGGCCAAGTTCCTAACGATCAACAATGTCCTGGGCGCTGCCTTGTGACTCTCCATCACACGTACTCGGCTCGGACGCATGCGCCGCGACGGCCTCGCAACTGTAGCAGGCTCTACCACCTCGAAGCTTGGCTTTGCCATTAACGCGCGCTCGAGATTAGGACCGCCGTGTCGAACAAGTCATATTTGGGCAACGTGACTATGCTCAAGGTGGTCGAGTTCCCTGCTACCAAGCTGGAGAGCATCGCTGGGAATGCCATGGCTAGTCCTGACACTGCCGACCTATCACTCATAGCACCGGTTATCAGCGCCATTGCGGCCGCGGCATCCGCGGTGACAGCCACGCATGTCGGTGAGGCTGTGGCGTTTACGAATCGTCTCGCTCACGTTGAGGATGTCAGGCCCGGGTGGAACTCGTTCCATTGTTTGGATCTGACATATAAAAGCTGCTATTGAGATTCCGGGCCCACTTTAGGAGGTAAGCCGCGGTTCTTCAGAATCCCATATATGCCTTGTATTGACGGCATGGTACTTGCCTTACCGAGATGTAGATTAGTGGATATTTTAGATGGAAGGACTATGGAGAGAATTGAGGTTGCTGTCATGCTGAACGAGCGAGATATGCGGGCGATGGAGGAGGGCGAGATATTACACGAGATATTACAAAGCTGGAGTGCTTAACATATCATATTGTCATCTTTGTGAGTGGACCGGTATCATTCCTACTTCAACTCTGTGCAGTAAATACTTTCTGCACGGAACTGTATTGGCCTTGGAGCTCCTCATCGAGCACATTATCTTTGATCCTGTAAGTAATAATGACATCTACTCTGTCGGTTATCTAATCATTTTCAGAGGACTCGTGACATTCTTACTATGTATCCCGACGAGTTCGTTCTCGGACATTGTCTGAGGTATACAGTAAGACCTGTATGCTTCTTCTGCTTTTAACCTGGTGGTATAAACACTCGTATAATTTTTCCGGTTTATCAATGGGCTCAAGGGTCGCGTGTGGATTGTTGGGTTGGCTCGCATAAAGCTGCACTATCCCACAGCGGTTGTAGACTATATAAATTTAAATTAGAGTTATATTAAGAGGTTGAGCTAATTAGCCAGGCCAACACTTTACTAATGTAAAATTAAATTAAATTTCTATATATAGTTCTAATTATACTAAGAATTAGATTTTAATTAAAAGAGTGAAGGTAGGAAATATGATCATTTTGGTTAATCGATTCCACGCTGCCTCTCTCTATATTCAGAGCGCGGTGGTTAAACAGAAGATTTTAAGCCCTTTGTTTTTTGATTGGCTTATGATTACTAGGGGAATAAAGCAGTTTCTTTTTTGCAGGTTCCATTTCCCTCTTGCTGTTAATCTTCACTCTTATTTGCTATTTCTTTTTATTGCTATGGACCACCGATTTTGCGCCTCATCACCGATATCTTATTTAGAGGACATTTTTTAAACCGTATAAAGCTAGCATTTGCCCTCTGTTATTATTTTCTCTGCTCGTGTCTTCCGCTAACAACTTTTCTGAAACAAACACTATACCACAAGAGAAGCTCTCCATCAAAAGCTTGCCCAGTATCAGCCACATGAGATCGATGACAACACTTCTTTATTCTTGAAGACCTTCAAATTGCTGCCAAACAACTTGATCTAGAACAAGACATACGCCAGAGCCTTGACGATTGTGAAGTATTGGCAGCTTGCTCAGAGCATAGAGACTGGCCTGTTACGACCTATGAAAAGATAAAAATCAGATTTAAACCATGCCAGCTTAATAGTCTATTTCATCTTCCGACCAACAACAGTGTAGCGAGTGAAAGCCAAGCAAGTCCCGTCTCGAGCTTCCTTGGCGGCCTCCTCGAGCACTCTCTTCATCTCCGCAACCTTTGGGTTATCATCCGCATTATTCCTAGTGAGGACTTCTGTTGCCAGCAATCCGCACTCATGTAGTGCTAGTGCTATGTATAATGGTGCTTCCCTTTTGTCAGTAATAATATCAATAAGATTATTCTCTTGGAATAAAGTGGGCAGTCTGGGAATCCATGCTGGGCTAAGCCGTGGATCATTCCCTTGGAAAAGTTTCATCAATGCAGTCGTCGCATTCCTTTTGAGTCCTGGCTTGATCATCTCAACGCGAATAGAGGAAATGTCCATATCAGTCCATTGAAGATAACCACCAGGCTCTGTAGCTAATCAGTAGATATAATCTCAAAGAAGAGAGGTGAATTAAAGAGTTGCAATTCAGAAAAGGGAGACAGACTCAAAAATCGAACCAGCTTTTCCAGCACTGCTTTGACCTCAGACTCTAGAAGTACGAAGGCGAAAAAGCGGAAGTGAACCATGTCAAACTTTCCTTGCAGATGCTGAGGAACATCCGCACGAATGTCCCAGCGATGTAAAGTCATATTAGGTGGAAGCATTTCCACAGGAGGAGCTGCATCAAAAGATATATCTGTTGCATGTAGTGAGGCAGAAGGAGGAAGCTTCTGAACTAGATCAATAAGCCGAATTCTGTACGTATAAGCCTTCTTGAATTATGTATAATTTTGCTTTCTTACAGAATGAACGTACCCTGTTCCGGTGCCAACATCTGCAATAGTCAGGCCTGCATCTTCCGTGGGAATGGACGGATGAATGTGATAGCCGAAAAGTTGAACGCAAAGAAAATGCTGAAGATTGATGCTGATGATATTTGATCAGTCGATTATTCGAGTATTCGAGGCAATGTTCCCTTCACCAGTATTACCGGTTATTATCTAGCCAGTCCCGTCTGAAGACATATTCATCTGATGAAGTCATCGTGCGGATCTGCCAGGGTTGAGACAAGAGGGGAGACAAATTCTGGTATTGCAGGAGTAAATCACAAGATCTATACATAGACAAGAAGATCTTGGGTTCAAATGGAATGATGGCGCTCTTGCTCTTTAAATTGCACGCTTCATGCTCGGACAGCACCACTACGAAATCGTCTCCGGGTGGGGTAATCTGATGGAGCAGCATCGATGTTTGGCCAATCATTGTGAGGGTGATCGATGATCCATGCTGGGGGCCTTAACCAAGATCAACAAATTCTTGCGTTGTATGAAGCCTAGATCCTGTTTCGACCAGGATTGACACACCATCGTGTAAAGGCTGCCTGCCTAAAAATTGGAGTCAGCCAGCATTGTCTCGAATCAAATTCACAAGAACAATGGGCCACATCTTGATTTGACCTATACACATCAACTATAATACAGGTGTAGTCCTTTCTTGGGTAAATGCAAAAACACAGTGTTGGTATGCTGGCCAGTATATAACGAGATACAAAGGAGATGTCCTCGCCAGTAGTTTCACCCCATGGGATCTCAGGCAACCTTTGAAGACCTGGGATTTTGTAGAACCAGATCTCAGGGATTTGGTGGGCAATATGATGAATCTAGACCCAACTAGGAGAACCATCGCGAGACAGGAACTTGAGCATCACTGGCTCAGCTAAGCTATTTAGGAATATGGCGGTGGAAAAATGATGTCTGAAGGATTAGGCGCTTGCCTTGTCCTACTTGTGACTTGCGGATTGGTTTAGCAGAGAAAGTCAGTTGCTTTTCCGTCGGCCCCCACTTCCCTCTCCCGCTAACCTGAATATTTTTTGCCCTATCATCAATCATTGATTATTTGCTTCTGCATCAATAATTTTTTGCGCACTGCTTTTCCTAAGTTATTTAACTATTTCACCACCTTTGGTCGCATGCAGTGCCCTAGCGATCAGTCAATGTACTGCTGAATGTGTACATCTAATCGGCTCGCAATGACGAGCAAAGTTACAACAGTTGGAAAATGATATATGGGTATTTGATGTAGTTGGCGCCCACAACTCTCTGGATGCTCGGAGTTGAATTTGAGTCCTAGAAACTCAATTTCTCGGTAGTCTGCTGTCGCCTCTTGTTTTCTTGTTCCTGAAAACTTTCATTATCTAGGAGCGAAGAATTCTACAGGAAATTTACCACTACTAATGTTCTTGGTTCGCTCAACAGAAGATCAACCCCGTGTAGTCAGCCACCGAGCATAGCTTGGGGTTGCCGGCCCCAAGTGTAAGCTTAACATTGCTGTACCGGCGAGAAGGACTAGCGGCGCATCTAAGGGGCCAGAGAATCGGAGGATTTTTTGCGGGCGATTATCCAGGGTCGGTGCAGCTGTACGATAGACTGAACCTTGCTGCGTTTGTCAGTAATAAAAATCAATAATCAAGAATACAATTTTCAGGCACTTCAATTGACTGCAAAGGATATCTACAGAAAGAATAGAGAATAAGAACGCGAAGCTTTCTGCAGCTTCTGCTAGCTAAGTGAAGCTATCGTGAAGGAATTATTGAAGAGTACGTGAGGGCTCATAACCTGTGAGATAGATTAGTAAAGCAAGACATCTAGCTACTAACTCTATGGGAAGCTGGAAGTCACGTAATTAGAGTGGACTGCCGGATAAATCCGGCACGAAGATACTAATAATACAGATTCAAGGGTACTTGCCAATTGGTGAGCAAATAGAAGGCTTGGCGCTGCTCCAACTGTGCTATTAGGTTTGTCACCATCATTCTCTGCTACTCCGTTCATGCAGATGTTATGAAACGGCTGTTCTTCCGCAGCTTATGGCCGAATTTGAAGAGCAACCAAGGGATAGGAAGGAGCGCCAAAGACAGAAAGCCAAACACACTTCCAGCCCAATGGATGCCCAGTTTCTCATACATCTGAATGGTGAACAAAGGGAACACCGCTCCGAGAAGGTACCGAACACATCCATTTGCAGCGAGAGCTGTTGCAGAGTGAGTCCTGAACTATATGCTTAAAACAAAAAGAAGCAAACTTACCAGATGCAGCAGCACCAACTCCGTATGCTTCAACAAGGTAAACTATTGAGGATAGCTTTGAAGGAAGGGAATTCAGTAAGAAACCTCTGGTTTCACAACGGAGAATATAATACTCACAAAGAGAACAAAGGCACCAAGACCAAATGGGATACCGCTGGCCACAACTGCCGCCCAGTGGCCGCCTCGATGAGGCTCCCATGCGTACCTGCAATGGCAAGAGAAGTTAAGATTAGCTTGACACTGTAATCCTAGCTTAGCGTTCTACAGGAAAATATCAAACGAACCAGAATAGCCCAATTGGCAAGAAAATGCTTCCAGCCATAGCGGCGTACAGTCGGTGCTCTGGGGCTGGACTGCCATTGGGTGCTTGCCGCACAGCTCGAGCATAAAGTGTCATCTCAATTATCATGTGCATGACAGCAGCCAGACAATAACCAATTATCACACTGATAAAGGAAAGGCCAACCTGTCGAGCGTTGAAATCATAGTCTAGGGAATAGACATAGGTGGCACTTGCAAAAAAGCTGAAGATCACTGCATATGCATATCCTGTGTACAGAGTCAGGGAGAATGCAATAGCCTCAGTGGTAAGTATGGTCATTGAACGGAGCACTGCAGCCTTAAGTGTTGACAAGGCTAATCGCACAATGCCAAAACGGCCTGAGTGTTTAACATTGTGCTGGATTCGAAAGTCAGAAGTCTCCTTCATGAAAAGGATCAAAATCCAGATGGGTGCTCCAATCAGGGCTACTATCCACTGAGTCCATCTCCAATCACCATGGTATTCGTGCATAATATATGCCCCTGCCAATGGGCCCATAGATGGTCCCAAGAATGGGCCGCAAATGAAGAGAAGCCTTGCTAATCCTCCAGCTGTTTTTTCCACCCCCCAAACATCAAGGAGTGTTCCTGCACCGATAGCAATTCCAGCTGATCCCAAGAATCCACAGAAGAAACGGCAGATCAACAGTGTGGCAAAATTTCGTGCAGCTCCAGAACCTCCTGCAAAAGCAATTATGCATGATGAAGTTACCAGATACAGCCAACGACGACCAAAAAACTCTGACAGCGGCGCCATGATCATAGGGCCGAATGCCAACCCCAACATGTATAGGGTTTCTGAGAGGATGGCTTTGGTACGACTGAGGTTGAACTCAGTCATGAGTGCAGAGGTGGCGGGAACTGTGACGGATGAGGAAAAGGTACTTCAGTTGATTATGACTTGGTCAGCAGGAGTATACAACATGCTTCCGGGGTTGTTCAAGACCTACATCAAAAAAGCCAAGAAGCAAGGGATAGCAGTATGATAAATTTTCATCCACAGACTCCAGCTCGTGGCATTTATGGCTTTACGGGGCTCATAGCGCTCATTGACTGGACCCAAAGTTGATGGAGAGCCACTGTTCCTTTTGTTGACACCCTTCTCGATTTCCGTATCTGACATGATGAAAGGGTCTGGGGATTAAGTACTGCTGATGTGCAATCAAATAAAATAGGAGCCTTCTGGAGGCGTAAGTAGAATACACAACTTAATCTCTAGAGCGCGGATTGTTATGACTTGAGTTGACAGGGTAAAGTGATAATGATATATATTAATGTTCGTAGTGTAATCATCGGCTTGTATCTTTGCTTTTTTGTATGCTGGGATGCTGGGCAGTGAATTGCGTTCCAACTTATTTTCTACCAGCTCGGTCCCATTACCGACCGGATTTCTACCTTACAGTCACTCTCGTTAAGATTATCATGCATAGAGTCGGACTTGGCCCTCCGTCGTTGCTGAGTTGTGACTGGTCGGTATCTTTAACTCTCACGAGTTCGGATCCAGCGGCGCCGAAAATGCCGGTGGACAGAGAACAACTCGCGGACCTCTCGGTCCCGAGAGGCCGAGATTTGCCACCAGAAATTCATCTCACGACTCCTATCTCTTTCCGATTTTGAACTGCTGAAATCTATTACAGTCTTGTTTTTCTCTTAAGTCCTTTTCCTAAATTTTGAGCATTGAATAGTGTGGCATCAACTATTATGGCTAGAGTACAAAAGAGGCCCTCTACCTCCGATAATAATGACATGGAACACCCGTTCCGGAAATCGTCCCCACAAAGTGACAGACTAGGGGCGCGGTCTTGTCGAGGCTGTCATCAGCGGAAAGTGCGCTGTGACCGTGGAGTGCCTTGCACTAACTGTTCGAGATGTGGTGTTACCTGCGTATATCCTACAAAGGACAGGGACGGGGTACGGAAAGGTCCCACTCTCCAAAACATCTCCAACCGGCTGGAACGACTGGAAATTTTGCTATCACGTTTTGCTGAGAGTAATCAAATCACTACGGGATCTGCAGTAGATCGTGGCGGTGGTGGTAGTGGTGGCGAACCTCAGAGTCATGTTCAGGTTCAATCTGGTGCGAATGTCAATGCAACTGGAACTGAAAATCAACATCCACCTAATCAACACCCCGGCAACTCAACATGGGAGCTGTTATTGAATGATGGACAAGTTATTCGGTGTGTGAACAATTCGAATGTCGAAATTCTACTACAAGATGTGAGTCTGGATTTCTTCTTAGAATTTATTCAACGTTTTACTCCCCTCTATAAAGGTACCGTACATACCACGGCAAAGCTAATAAGACGCATCCACCAGGAAGAAAGAATCAAAATTATTCAACCTACTGATTCAGAAACAGCACCTTTGCATCTTCAGAAGAGTACGAATGCTCATCATACACTTCTTGCGCAGCCAGGTGCTTGTGCTCCTTCAGACACGGTTTCTGATGTGCTGGAATTCTATCCTGATACCCAACTAGCCCTTCAGTTATGGACTGTATATGTCAAGTCGGTCGATCCGGTCCTCAAAATTTTGCATATACCAACTGTCCAGTCTACTGTTGTTGCAACCATTCTGGACCCCAGATCGGCACAATCTTCAAAAGTGGCATTGACATTTGCCATCTATTTTGCCGCCATCACGGCCCTTTGTCATGATAATAATAATGAACCCATTGACCTACCCTGTGAGAAACTGGCGCTCTTAAAACGATATAAGATGTCCTTGGACCGCCTTCTCTTGGTAACCGATCTCATGAATCAACCTGAAATGACAGCATTACAGGCTCTCGCAATTTATGTGGTGAGTACCGGAGCTGGCCCTGAAATAAATCATGAATTTTTACTCGGTTGGTCTATTTACTGACCACGTCTGGTTTAGACCTGTTTACGGGTCCATGAAGTTGGCCGTAGTGTATGGGTCCTCAATGGGCTGGCGATCCGCCTCGCCCAATCAATTGGCCTGCACCGAGATGGTGCCTGCCTCCAACTGAGCCCTTTTGAGACTGAAATGCGTCTTCGTCTCTGGTGGCATCTATGTGTACTTGACTCTCGTGCCCCGGAGGATCAAGGATTTCAACCCACGGTTGACGTCATGAACCGGGGACTACGGCTTCCCTTGAATGTAAATGACAATCAAATCTGTCCAGACATGACAGACTTTCCAGTGGAGTCAGAGGGTTGGACGGAAATGTCTTTCTTTCTGATTCAAACCGAGTCGTGCCGGCTACTACATCCGATTCTTGATACTCAAGAGCAAAATTCAGCAGATGCTCTTCTTGATATCACAGCAAAGCGAAAGATTATGCAGGAGCATGGTAAATATTTGTCAGCTAAATATGGCATTTCATTTGGGACTGAAACATCCATTGATATGACGCGCATCGCAATTCAACATATCACCACTGCTCGTAAGAAAATGGAGTTCGTGCTGCAGCTACGAGAGGAGATTAGCATTGAAAACTCAAAAGGGGCACAAGATGATGTGACTCCTGACGTGCTGAAGCCGTCTTTCAAGTTGGCCTGTGATGGGCTGGAAAGTAATTATGTGTTATTAAAGGAGGGTCTTGCTTCCAGATTCAAATGGTTCTTCAACATGTACACGCAATGGTACGCCCTCGCCTACGTTCTGCGCTGTCTCTGTAGTAGCCCCTGTGGATTCGAGACAGAACGTGCCTGGGCTTTGGTTGAAGAGCTCTTCCCTCGCGGAATGAGTTTCTATGATCATTCGGCGGGGATCCATGATGAATATGGGCACAATACCATTTGGAGATGTCTCAATATGCTCCGATATAAAGCTTTATCGTTGAGACAACATGCCCAGGTATCAGTGGCCACGGCTGATATCGAGAGCCAGTCGACTAGCAGTGGTGAACATTGCACTTCCCAGCTTCTTCCAGATACTGAAATCCTGCAGTCCACCCGCACGACAGAAACAGCGCATGGAATATCTACCCTCCCTGAATTGGGCCAAGAGTTCATTGCTGATTCCGATCAAAGTATTTTTTCATCTCTGGATTTGTCAATGCCAGAGATTCCATTTTTGCCGGACTGGAATGCAGTCATCAATGGCTGCCTGAACGATACTGGGCACTCAAGTGTTTTGTGACGAGATCAACCTATATTGCTTCACCAATCATCCTGTTGATGCTGCACAGTTTTGGAGTGGTGTCACTAGTGTATAAATAGGGCACATCATGCTTAAACCTGGCTTGCGGCAGCGAAGTTCTACCAAGTTAGCTATGGTGCATCAGCTGTTTAGTGCCAGAAAAGTCACTAGTTAAGTTCACTATGACTCCAAGTCTACCATCCCACAGTCTAGATTGTCACACCTTTTCTCCAAGGTTCCGAGCATATTTCACTTAGAAACAGGTGCTCAAATTCTGCCGATGCAGGTCTGCTTGAACAAACAACGGTGAGGCGATCTGTGGGAAAGAAAGTGGAAAACTGAAGAACGGCCGAGACGCAATCTGAACAACACAAACTTCTTAGCCTTGTCCGCGAAGTACATTTTATATGCTATATAACCTCGCTTTGTAATGAACGTTGTCTCTCTCCATGACACGTAACCGTGGTCATCCCTGTCGTGTGCTGCATCCCCTACCTAGTGAGGCAAATGATGGTGTATGCGCAGCACGCTTCCGACACATACCAATCTACAGTCATCTAGCGAAAACAATTGATCCTTAAGCCTTATATACGGTCAAACTCCCCTCCCTAGTCGTGTTGAGGCCCACAGAAATGTCCTCTATGTTAATCTCATCCAATTTTTTGGGAACATATGATAATGACGTTGAGAAAATTGAGTGCGCACCAGCCAGGTTTTATGGAAAGGGATCCAAAAATTATATCTCTTTCCATCACGGTCAAGGGGGTGAAACGTTCCAACAACGAAGAAGTTCAGAAACTGCAGGCACAGGTCGAAGAATCTTTGAATAGCTTAATGGAAATAAAGCAACGAGAGCTAGCTCTGAGTGATAATCAGTATAAGTTGAAGCTAACAAAAAGCAGGAAAATGACCTCCTGTGCATACGTAACCATATTTTGTATGTGATTGCCCCAGACGGTCAGATAGGACTAACATTCTGAATCCAGCCCAGAACACCCCCGTCGGGCCTAAAACTCAGCCCAACCTGGGTTTTAGCTGGGCTGGGCTGAGCTCGAATGGGCTTTGGCGAGGTCTACAGAATAGTGGCAGTGTAAAATTTGCGCCCATAAAGAAGGTATAACATTTTCTTAATAGCCAAGTCTGTTTCCACAATCCAAAGCAGTTGGTCTTCACTTGGTCTGACCCCCTTTGAGTGCCTTTGGGTGCGAATTCCGAGAATCAGATAAGGTTAACTCAGAGTCGTCATAATCATGGGTCTCCAGCAAAAGTGGCTACATTTACAATTCAGAGATGGATAATACTCGTGAATTTAAGGCACCTAACATGGAAGATTTCTAATGTAGAGTTAAATGTTCGGGACCGGGCGAGACTTAGCAACCTTCTCATACGCACCCATTAACCGCAATAGTGTCTCCTCCTCGTTGGCTTTTGCCACGATGCATAAGCCGAATGGCCGATTATTGTAGCGAAGCTGTCCTATCGGGACTGTTGCCAAAGGATACCCTGGATCTGTCAGCAACCGAGAGTTAAAGAAAAGGCCAACGAGTGGTTACCAGCAGCAGCAGCATGAACACATAATGGGGCATCTCCTGGAGCTGCAAGGAGATTGATTTGTTCTTTGTCAAATACTTCATCGAGAATCTGCTGCGCGGTCTTACGAAGCTCCTGTTTTAGTACATCTATTTGCTCCTTCTTTTCGGTGCTGTTCATTGCTCTTTCTAGATCATTCTGCTCCGTAAATGCTATAGTAGGTTAGAGTAATACCTGGCTGGGGGATCGTAGGTGCATGGTCGTCAACTTACGAACAGGGAGGGCTTTTTCACTATTTTCTTTGTTGAACTTGACAATATCTGCAATGCTGGTTACAGAGCACTCGTCAAATGCACGGATAAATCTAGGGATGCAGACATTCTTAAAGTCCCAATCTAAATGGTGATTAGCAGGTTCACAACTCGCCTGATATTGTAGTGACGTACATGCAATTGGGAGTATATCTGGCAGGGCTGAAACATCCTTGCAATTGATTGGGTACTTCACAGGGCAGCCATGGTTTTGTACAATGGAAATAGTCTCCTCGTACTCATCTACCTAGAATATTTTGTTAATATTTTTAAACGCCTTGGTGTAATGAATATAACATACCATTTGCTCTGCTGTTCCTTCAAATTGCGTACAGAAATCCGGTGCCATGTTCCACACCTTTGGATCCAGGAAGCCTATAGAAAGGCCTTTGCAGAATCCCAACTCAGAGAAGTTGAATGAGCGACCAAGTAAAATCTCAGAAACCACGCGCACGTCTGCCGCTGATTTTGCCATAGGACCTGGACTATCGAAGAAATCTGTCATGGTGTATAACCCGGTGGTATCTTGGATCCCGGTAGTGGGCTTGAGTGCGTACAGACCTGCGCGTGTTGCCGGAGTCACGATAGAACCTACGGTCTCACTCGCCATGGCAAGAGGACTAAACCCAGCGGCTACAGCGACCGCAGAACCAGTAGATGAGCCTCCAGGAGCCTGTTTTAATTATTAATACGGATTAGATCTAGAATTAGAATAGTTAGTGTACTCACTGAGTGACCAAGTATTTTCTCATTCTCCTCTATCTTCCCAACATATGGCGACAGCGTCTGGCCGCCGTGAGCAGACCAACCAGGCATCATCATGGTCATTTTCATGCCAGCAAACTCCTAAAGTAACTGTAAATCCAATAGAATCGCCATGGGAAAAAGGAAACCCTACTTACAGTCATATTAGCCTTTCCCAGGATGATCAAGCCAGCGTCAATTAGCCGCTGGGTGATCGCTCCATTCTTTGACGCTTTGGCTCCAATGAATGCACGCGATCCAGCTGTGGTGCTCATTCCAAGCTCCGATGCGGTGACAAAGCTGTCCTTCAAAATTATGGGAATCCCATGAAAATGGCTCCTGCGTTTCCCTTTCTGACGCTCCTGATCCAGAGCCGTAGCAATTGCGAGAACGTTGTTCCGCGGGGCGGGCGAGATCAACGCATTGAGCGCAGGCTCATGGAGATCAACCTGGGCTAAATACTCTCGTACAATCTGGATGCTCGTGGTCTTATTTTGTTCTAGCAACTTCTGCAGGTCGACTGCGTTGGTGGTAAGCACGTTAAAGACCATTTCTGTGCTCAAGCTGGAGGTTTGGATACGAGGTGTCGCAGGGTCGGTTTGATGTCTTCTGTTGAAGCGTCTAGATACAATATTCTCCATTTGGTTGTATTCATGCATTAGATTTTGCGACATGTCATCTTGGCGCAGTGTGAGCACGTGCTCGTCCGATAATACATTCCATGTTGGCTACCTGGTCTCTCATCATTTTCATGGCATAATATAATAATATATTTTTATTAAAGTTTTAATACAAAAAGGATCATAATGTGTATTACTTATGTATATGCATGGAGGCCTAATTCAAATAACCTGCTAATCACGTATCCGCCGTACCAATCGCAAGGTGCGATGGTACACTCCCTACAATGCATTGCAAAGACCATTTGGTTCCCCATCCTTGCGATTACTACCCTAATTTTCCATAGTATCGAAGACAGAATGCGAATTTACCCAGTTGACCAGCTCGGGATACTTTCGACACTTGTGCGGAAGTCCTCTATTCTCAACCTTGCCAGCTTGGTTTGATTCCACCAAGACGTATGTGGTCACATCACTCAGACAGGTGAAAACCACTCTCAATTTCTCGATGCAATGGTCGACATGGTGCCTCCGTGTCTTCTCTCCCCACAGAAAGAGGGTAGGTTGCTAGTAGGACTTTTGAACTGACTGTGTAGGACAAAGACTTGAAAGGCTGTCTAGCTGCTTTTTGGCTATAAAGAATTCAAACTATTCATTTAAACCAAGTGGCTGTGCTAATAATTACCATAGCAACCATCATATTTATATTTATACTTAAATATAACAACTGTGTTAACAACTGTGTTAACAATCACGTTCCACAGCCAAACCTGCTCTAAGAGGTAGTTAGCTGAGAGCTGTTTCTTGGCATTCTCTCAGATTTGGAGAGGAGTTAGATACCGCATAGCAACTTTTCGCATTACTGCTTCCCAGAACACGTACCAAAACTTATTAAAAGCTGTTCTAAGTCTAGGGTATCCAGCCGTCGCAGTCTTTTGGTGGCCTCTCCATCCGGCCCCGGGTACTCTGCACGTACCACAATCAACACCTTTCCTATATTTTGCTTCTCTTGTCTAGAAACGCCATGATAACAACCAGATATGCACCTCGGTATACCCCCCAGAGGTCCCATCCGTAGCGCTCCCTTCAGCAAGTGGCCAATACTAAATCTCGCTTAATGTACAGGTCCTAAGCTTTACGGCCCACTCATAAGAATTGCTCCCTTTCCAATCTCCCTGGCCAGATACTCCGCCTTGGCATCTGCAGACCCTTCCAGAGGTTCTGATCTCTTCATATCATTTCCCAACTCCGACGGAAGATGCAGCAACGTGGCGACACGCAGGAACTGGTCGCGGATCCACTCCCGCTGTCCAGGTCTAAGAATGCTCACTATCACTTCGCTGTGATCTTCCGAGAAGAGCGTCAACAAGCGGCTCAGCGGGTGCATGGCGCGCCACGGTCCCTGCGCGATGACATGGCGCCTGTGGTCATCCCTTGATATCCCCGCATCGAGACCATCCCTGTCCAGTCTCGTCCTGTCTTCTAATGAGTAGTCGCTGGGAAGCAAAACCGTCGGGTCAGTGAAATCTGTGAGACCGGACCGGGTGGTTCGGTTGCCAAGGTAGAAGGGTATGCTGTAGCACACGCTATCGATCACTTCTTGGAGTGTTTGTTGGCAGTTGATGAAATCTGTGGGGTCGCCGAGGAACTGCCCTTATGCGAAACCAAAGCGGCTCAGATCTGAGAATACATCGAGGGAGCCGAGCGTGATCTTGGCCAGCAGGAGGCGTTGGAAGCGCCATAGATTCCAAATGCTGGCAATTTGGCAGGAAGGGTACACCTCACAGACAGACTGGTAGGTGGGTATGGAGGAATCGACATCCCGACCACTTATCAGCCTTAGCGGTCTCCAGTGATCTGGTACGTTTTCCGCCCACGCCAGAAGCTCTGCATCAACTCTCCTTGCCTCGGCCCTCCACTCTTTCGGAACGCGCTCCAACGACGTCGTGGAGCCGCCCTGCGTCACAAATTGCGTGTAGCTGGCCTGCAACTCGGCAACGGACGCCCCTATGGCATCGAGTGCTGAGCTGGGGTTGTCTAGCACAGCCATCGTATCCTTGCTCTCAATCCACGAGTATGCGATACTCTTAAGTGCCTTTTCCTGACGCATCGCGCTTGAAACCTCGGTATGTAGCATGAACTTTCGTAGGTAGGCGCGCACTGTCGCGTCCATGTCGTCCGAGTCCACAAACAAGAGCAAAGACGCTGCGCCATTGTGGTGCGTGCTCGAGGCCCGGCGAAGATTATATATCGCAGAGGCATTCTCGTACGTCTGCAGCGTCAGGACAGCTAACACAGTTGCCGGCTTGCCACATTCGATGGGATCCTGTGTTGCGGTCCAGAGGCGTGTGATTGCCCGGGAATAAGACTTCCGTGGTGATCGGAAGCTGCTGGCGTCTTGCCGCCACATGGACAAGATCTCCGAAGCCAACACCGACACGGCAAGCGAGAGCGCCGATTCTTCCCGCTGCGAGAAGTAGGCTGGAATGAGCATTTCGAAGAACCCGCGTGTGGATCCCATATCGCGGCCCATGCTGGCGTAATGGCCGAGAAAGAACAGCACGGCGGTGTCGGGCTCAGAGAGCCGCGGCGAAGTCAAAGCCCTCACCACCTCCCGGTCCTGAACATCAGACTCAGATGACCGACTCAGACTAGTCGCAGCCTCCATGACATCCCGGCTGTGAGAATTGGCATCTTGGTTGGTGTTGGTACAGAACTTGTGGTTCTGGTCTTTGAACTTTAGTTTGGCATACTTGGACCTGTTGTAGCCTCCGCAGTGAAGCTCAAGGCGCTGGCACGCTCGGCACTCGGGCTTCGCCTCGTCGCACTTAACGCGGCGTTGCTTGCACGTCACGCAGCCTCCGGAGCGCCCGCGGTTGACCATTGCGATAGCGACGATGCTGAAAAGAGAGATCTGGTTGCGATGGGCGGGGTGAAGTTAATAAATAGAATAAGCTTGCTGTGGGTCGGGGTATTTTTAGGTTACGGCAGTGAACTATATTATACTATACTACTACTGCGGGGGCGACCAATGAAAAGACCCCGTCGCAAAACACACACTCGATGCGGTTTAGTTAGGAAAGGCCCCGTAGCACGTCCGGGGAAGTATAAGAAGAAGAGATGGAAGGCAGACAAGAAACAAGAGAAATCACTCAGAAACAACAGATAATTCACAAGCGACAAAGCCTTCACAATTTCCTTGAAGCCTTTTTTTTTTTAACTCATAATTCGCCATGAAACTATATTCCTCCGCCTACACTGGCCCACTTTTGGCCGCTCTGCTGCATTCCGGCGTAACCTCCGCGGCGTACAGCACCGCTAACAGCCCCATGCTGCTGTTGAGCAATGACTCCACAATGAACTTCGACTTGCTGACTCCTCTCGGCGAGTCCATCACTGGAGGAGGTGACGTCGGGCCTATTCTTGGCGCAGCCAAAGATATCCAAGCCGGAAACATGACGTCCTTCAGCGAGGTCTTCTATAAGCTCGCCAACGACACCAAAGCTCAGGCCGAAGACCTGGAGAATGCCTACGACCCTCTCAATGTCAGGGACACGTGGTTCTCTGCAGCGTCATATTTCCGCAAGGCTGACGGCTACCTCCACGGAAACTGGAGCAATCCGCTCATCAACAGCCTGTGGGCCGAGCAGACTGAGGCGTTCAACAAGGGGATAGCTGCTTTGCCGATTCCTGGCAAGCGCATCCGCATTCCGGCTACCAAGGGGAACTTCACTGTCGAGGCCATTTGGTACTCTGCTTCGGAGAGCCAGCACGACCAGCTGCCGACCTTGATCATCGGGAACGGCTTCGACGCTGCGCAGGAGGACTCTTACCACAACTTCGTCGCGCCTGCCCTGGCTCGCGGATGGAATTGTATCACCTACGAAGGCCCGGGACAACCGACTGTGCGCCGTGACCAGAACCTTGGTTTCATCCCCGACTGGGAGAAAGTCGCTATCCCCGTCGTGGATTACGTTCTCTCGGAGAAGAAGCACGTCGTGGACAAAAACCGTCTTGTCCTCGTCGGCAACTCCTTCGGCGGCTACCTGGCTGCCCGTGCCGCAGCATTCGAGCCCCGCCTGTCCGCGGCGGTCTTCATCGACGGCGTCTGGGACAACTACGCTGCATACACAAGGGAACTGTCGGCGGAAATGCTCGACATCTACGAGGCGGGCAACTACACGCAATTCGACGACGTCGTCCTCTCCGCCCGGGAGGCTGGGAAGCTCCCCACCGGCGCCGCCTGGGGTATCGACCAAGGCCTGTGGGCGTTCCACACGCACTCGCCCTCTGACTTCTTCACCCAGATCAAGCAGTACAACGTGGAGTCTTTCATTGACAAGATCAAGATGCCTGTGTTTGTCGGTGATGCCGAGCTGGAGAGCAGTTACGTTGGACAGCCGAAGCAGGTGGCGGACGCGCTGGGCCACTGGGCTACTCTGCATACTTTCACGGGGGTTGCTGGCTTTCATTGCCAGACTGGTGCTGGGCAGGAGCTTTCGAGGACTATCCATGCGTGGTTGAACAAGACTTTGGGCAAGGCGGGCCATGGCCGCTGAGATTAGTGCTCAATATAATGGAGGTGCTCCCCTGCTGAAAGCCAGATAGAATACTGAGGTATCGTACCTTTCCATTGCAGCGTTCGGACCCGGGGTCGGGCCCGGAAGAATTGTAAATATTATTATTTTAAATAAAAATTGAAAATTTATTTGAAAATTTATAAATAAACACTAATATTAACTTTAAAATAAAATAATAAAAAATAGATCGAGGTCGGGCGGGACGCGGCGCCAGGCCCTGCTGATTGGTCTCTCTGAGATCTCTGGACTCGAGAAACCGACCCCTTTGCAATCAATCGGTGATCATCTGGAGGTAGTTTTGTGATCTCGAGGCTCGAGGCAAAAATCAACATCGGTTGGAACTCCTATTATATTATATTTAGGCCCGGGGTTCGCGATCAGTCAAGCGGCAGGTGACAGAGGGGGGCCAAGATCTTAGCTGGACGTCATATATCTATAATATTAGTCTTGAACTGATTCCGATCAAGGCATCTTTTTATCTCTGGATTTGTCAATGCCAGAGATTCCATTTTTGCTGGACTGCAATGCAGTTATCAATGGCTGCCTGAACGATGATGGGCAATCAAATGTGTTATGATGAGCGAGATCAACACATCTTACTTCACTAGTCAACTTGTGATGCTGCAGAAATTTGGAGTGGTGTCACTAATATGTAAATTGGGCGCATCTTGCTCAAGCCTGAGAGATACAGGCTGGCCTGGGGTAGCGAAGTTCTATCAGGTCAACTGTGGTGAATCAGCTGTTCAATGACAGCAAAGTTGGTGGTTAAGTTCATTATAACACAGGGACCGTGTAGGATACTGGGTTAAAAGGATTACAAGAAATTTATTTTCAGAAAATCATTGTTTCGATTTGCTGCTGGATACAGGGCACTGAAAATATCTTATCATGTCTTAGCAGTGCGATGGGCATCCCGATACAGCAATGTACATACACATTGAATATTGAGTATGGATTATTGTAATGCTACTCCAATTCTCTTCCAAAATTTTATGCTCAACGACTCGCTAACTTTTTTAATAATCTAGGTTTAGGACTGACTCCAATGCAGAGATGCTTTCTGTCTAATATTCTTAAGGTTGCTGGTCTACCCATGCTAGCTCTCTATAAGTACAGTATCTAAACTGTATGGAGGACGTCACCGGAATCAACTATAAATATGCAAGAGAAAATTAGTTCAGAACAACAACCTGACACCCGATTTCTTCGTAAAGTTCAGAACTCATTCCGGTTCATACAAAAACTGCCGCGATTAACACAACATCAGCTTTTGGTTCGAATTCTGCGGCATGAGCATCATCCCAATCAGCCCCTTAGACTATCTCGCCAGACGCATCAGCTTCAGTGATCAGTCTGATCGTACCGAATAACATCTTTTGACTAGCTCTGCGATCTTCCCTGCGAAGCTGGGTAGCCAGATTAATCTGCAAATTGCAATGAACATTGATTTGCCAGTCTTTGTGATTATCGACCAAACTCACACCTAGAAGATCAATATAAGCTCTTGGGGGATTTTGATAAGTTCGATACTGGATTATATATTTCAGGAAGCCAATTTGGCTATAATAGGGTGCTCTTTGAGCTATTTTGTCGTGCTAATTCGCAAGAATAATGCCGTTCAGGCCAGAGTAACCGATCTAACAGCTTCCACAATTTCCCGAACGATCCTAGTCCTGTTCTCAAAGCTACCGCTGTATTTGTCTGGTTGACAGTTTATAACCGGGCTGAGGAACTCGTGGATCAGATATCCATGCGCTCTATGGATGTTTATAACGTCGATTCCAGCTTTAGCAGCCAAATCAGCACTTCTTGCTAAAGCCGCTACAACTCCTCGATCTCTTGCGCACTCAGCTCCTGCGGTGGGCCAATATGCGAATGGACCAGGAGACTAAATATACCCCTCGCCGCCAGAAGGACTAACTACATTTTCTGGCCACCCACCCGCGATTAAATTAGCCCTTAAGCTCCTTATACCTGCCTGGGCTGCCAACTAAGGCAGAACTGTACTTGCTCTTTCTTTCTATATACCATCAGGAACCTAGCGAGCATTACATAGTCAGCCTCCAGAGTAGACATATGCTCGGAACTTTCAGGTAGGCTAAACATACTAATTAGCTTGGATTGTGTATCTAAACTTTCATTGTGGAACGATAAAAAGAGGAAAGTGTCAGTTACCGTCCGCTTGACTTAGCATATCAAACTGCCGACGTGAATTAAGAGGTTGTTGTTTGATATCTCTATCAAAATTTCGCGCTGAAACGAGTAGATGGGTATGAAAGGGAAATAATTCGAAAATATGCCCGTCCTTGAAAAATGAATCTGTCGGCTGTCGTACTCAAGTCAACAGTTCTCAGCAAGGTCGCGATATTTTGTTGAGCTTATTTATTAAAAAAAGGGTATCGCGTGGATCTGCTGAGGACAACAACAACAAGGATATCGCCACTGACAGCCACTTGTACCAGTGTATGCCACTCCCGGCTTTGGTCATACCAAGAGGTTATCTTTCTTTTAACTTTCGTAGTGTCATCCACACTCAGAATTTGGGTTCCAGAACGGCATATTTTGTCTATGATGTCAAAAACCTTCAATTTTTCTTCAAAGTCCGCTCCTAACACTCACATTGACTCCGAATATGCTTGTAAACATACTATTGTAATAGTCGCCGGCTGCGGTCTTTCGGGTCACATTTAGCCACGCGATATATCTAATTTGAGATAGACTCGTTAGATATTCATCGAAATGGAGAAATGAAACATGTTTCTTGGTTCTAAGCCGTATTCCTAGTAATAAGTGACACCGACTGGTCGTTTTGGGATAGTGCTGGGGTCTCGGAGCTTAGAGCTCGATCATCACCATCGACAGTGAAGACTCTTTCCATGATTATTTCGATATCCGAGGTGTGTGTAGGTGGAGTCAAGCCAACGACAGGGTTTTGCATGGGGGATGTGTGGTTTGCTGCAAGTATTGCGGTGGGGAAACACTCTACAGTAAGATGGCCATTTATTCTGTATATATAGATATAGTACGGTTATGGTAGTATATAAGAGAAGACTTTAAGATGTTTTAAATAAAATTAAAAAAATTTATAATATAATGCTAATAAATAGCTTTAATCTAGAGCAAATTAGTTAAAAAACAGAAATAGAACTAATAATACTTAAGCAAAGCCTAAAAAGATATATAGAATAAGTGTTTTTATTTAGCTGTTAAGAAACATTCTAGCTTTAAAAAAAATAACTATAAAGAAGGCCCTGCAATATATTATTAAAATTTACTTTTAATTGCCTCTTTTTTAGAATTATTATAATAGAGTCTTATAGTAGTAACTTTTTGACTTTTTAATGCTTTCTAGCTTAGACTAGCCAATGGTTTAGTTTAGTCAGTTTAGGTCAGTTTCTAACCGAATCTTTTAACAATGTACTAAAACTATAAAATTTAATAACTATTTAAATAAATTAATTTAGCATTTATTTTAGATTATATATTATTTTTTAATATCTAAATTATATATATATTTTTTTATATTTTAAAATAATTTTTTAAAGAAATTGACGCACGAACTTTAGGTCGATATTTTTAGTTCACTAGTGCTAGTCTAGGCTTAGACACTTCTAGAAATTTAGCTTTACACTAGTTCCTTGTTAAACTACTATAAACCTCTGTAAATTTCTAAATTAATAAGAGTAAGGTTAGATTTAGACTAGATTTAATAAAGTAATATTTAATAGAATCTTTATAAAATATCTAAAATTATTTAGATTTTTTTTTAAATAAAACTTATATTTTTCTCTCTTTTAAACTATATTTAAGTTAATTTTATAGATAGTAACTTTACTATATAATATTTAATTATATTAGAACTAAATTATATTAAAGTTATTAATAATAGTGTTAGCAATAAATTAAGTTATAGCTTAACTTATTGCCAACACTAACTTAGAAAAATTAGAAAATTCTAATAATCTAACTAATTCTTAGGACTTTATTAAGTATATATTAGAAAAAAGCTTAGCAGGGTCTAAAAAACTTTGAAAAAAAAGAAAGAAAAAAAAAAAAAAAACAATTGAAGACCTTGCTAAGCTTTTTTAAGACCCTGCCAAGATGTCACCCCACCTAGAACTAGGAAAAACCGAGAGTCTCCAACAGCAGCTGTTAACCAAATTAGGTGACCACCGTCACCAAATCCCCAGTCAATATAAGCTAGTAGCGCATGTGGAAGCAGTAACAGAGCCTTCTCCTCAACCCAGCTCAGAAAAAGAGCACTCCTTAGTCCCCTACGTCATGTATGACCACATCAACACTTAACGTTGCATCAGACGGTCACGTCCAATACAATTTTTCAGAGGATGCAGGACGGCCCCGCGTGCTGCGTGATCGACAAGAGACAAAGAAACCGTACTCTACCAGCGCATACACGAGCCCATGGATTCAGATATCAGCTAGAATGTCAGCCTGTCAGAGCCCTGTCCGGCTAACAGCATAATCCGTACGTTGCTGCCTAGGAGTTCCCCTGAGAGAAAGCCCTCGTCTTCCCTCTCCCCGTTCCCCCTTCCCCGTGATTTAAGACCCCGTGGGGCTCTACCAGGTTGGCAGTTCTCTTTCATCTTCACTTCACCTCCGTACTCATTATTGCAACCGAACTAATCCATCAATCAACACCGTCGACACCTCATAATGCACAATCTCCGTGATTCGCTGCTCGGTCCTTCGCCACGAGGCACCTCTCACCTTACCACATCAGAAGCTCTTCGGATAGGTCAAGAGGACACGCGCCAATGCATCGCTCGGGGAGAATTCAAGGAGATTCGGGGTGCGGCCTTCAATAACCGAACCTGGATCACCACCTCCCGATACTGCGAGCTTGGAGATGGTGTGGATTCCCTCGAAGAGTACATTCATTCCATATGGTATATGTACTACCAGCTCGGCCGGAATATCTCGTACGAAACGCCCGACCACGAGGGTCTTGTCCTCGACATCGTCCGCATTCAAGGAATGGGGCCGTTGACTCGGCCCGCGCGAGGAAATTACGGTGTTGATATCGCACGAACTGTCGAAGGCACACTATGGAATGATCTGCCTTTCTTGGCTACCGACATGACCGAGTTCTGGAACAGCGACTTCCCGACGATGTCAGGTACACACCGACTGAACTTCGCGACTTTTCTGGCCAAACTGGCATCAACTCGCGTTAGCAAGGATAGGTTGTGCCAGATTGCCCTCATTCTATTCCGCAATCTGTTCGAGGAGAGACAGGGACTTCGCAGCGGGGAGGAGTCGGACGATGAAGATCCAAAACGAAGCATGCATCAGCTTGAAATTTTTCACTTGTTGCCAGCTGCCGTGGCTTGGCTCCGCCATGCAGGCCACAATCTTGTTCTACTCTCAGAGGTCTATTGGAACGATTGCCCCAGCATCATCAGCAAGGGTGGCGAGAAGTTCATCGAGTCAGAGCTTGGGCAGCGATCACCGACTGGATTCTCGCCGTGGAGATACATGTACTGGCTCAAGCGACTCTACGAAATCCAGGAGGAGGCCAAAGAGGCTAAAGAGAAACTCTTAGAAGAGTACGCCACCGATGCCATTGACTACATGGTCGACAAAGTCGAGCAACGAAACTCTGAAATTTTAAGGGCATACCAGAGCGGTGGAGATGCCTTGCACCAGGAAAAAAATCTGCTTTGCCTGAAGAGTCTTTTGAAGAGTGAAGCTACGGAGAATGAAGACTCGAAGGATGGCGCAAAATAAGCAAGACACGAAGGAAGGCCCCAAAGTAGATCTCAAGGAAGATGTCAATCAGATCTCTCTCCTTTATTAGCTTCTCTCCTACTCTAGTTCCCGGGTTCAATGTTACTCTTCTCTCCCAATGCAGCTCTTCGCATGTGTACATATAAGATAAGATTACACCACTTCCATGATTCAGATTAAATATATATGTTCTTTAGTTCTGGTAATTATCCAACTTATGTATAACCCGAATTGTTCAAATAGTGTAAGAAAGTCCCTCGGGTCAGATTCGTAAAGAACATGGTAGCTACCAGAGCGCCAGGCTACTAGCATAACTCAGCAAAAAATAGATGGCTAGGATATTGTAAGGGATATTCAGGTAGCAAGATAAGCAGCAGAATTGTATTAAGACTAATCGCTGGTCTCCTGTAGTGTGCGCTCCCGAATGCGATGTTATGTAGCATGCTACTAAGTCGCGTGATTGCATCTCGCACACTTGAGCTATACCCCTTCGGGGTGCGTCCTAGAGTTCTATACAGCGATATGGCATGCGCCTTACAGATATTCTCTGATTGACAAAGATGCTCAAAAATAACAGGTTGCCACGGCCCTAGCTCAAGAAGGTCAGATTCGCAGGCATTTCCCATTAGACAAAGGCTAGAGACTAGACCTAGATGGGAAGGCAGTTTGAATGGCAGAATGCTCAAGGGGGATATCTTAATGGTTTTACGAATTCTCTTTGATTTCTTTCCTTTTTCTCCCCAGCTTAGTCTTCTCGAACGATGTTGCCTAGCTAGTTAGATAACTTCTATAGCTTCAATATTACTACTAGATTGGACGTCACACAGGTAGTCACAATTGTTGACAAGCAAAAATATCTAGCTAGATACTAAACGAGTGTGTTCATAGCGAAAATCACAGAAAAGCGAGATGCTAAGAATGAACATTACATATGTATCAACCCAACATACGCTCAATATTGCTTGTTCCTAGCCTTTCTTGTCGCAAATTGTAGGCATTGGGAATCTTGCGGCATCCCACACTTACTGGCAAGAAGAATGGCCAGGAACTGTCATTTGAAATATTTCTCTCAGTGGCGGAAGTCACACTTGACCGTTCCGCTGTAGGAGTCATATGTGCACTTATTTCCATCCTTCTCGCACTGAAAAGATAATTATCATGGTTAGCTGAAGTAAACATACTTAGAAGTAAAGAAAAGATACCTTTGTGTTGGCGGCGCTAGGGCACTTGACAAAGTGTGTCTTTCCATCACTTTCGTATTTACAATTGTTGTCCTTTGTGTAACATTTCTGGGGAGTTGTTCCAAGTACTTAGTTTTGTTTCATGTAGGCATAGATTGTATAAAGCTTACTCCTTCGTACTCAATGTTGGCAGCATTCTCAGCTCTGGCACTGAGGCCGTCTGACTCGGCACCAATGGGATTAGCAACCGCACCCATGGCAGCGAACAGGAAAAGGGAAATCTTGGTGATCTGCATGGTGAATGGCTTGGGGCGTTGGTCGAGGCGATTGGAAAGATAGGTCAAATAATCACAGACGAAATTGGTCTTGATGAGATTGATATCTTGTAAATTGGGGCATCGAGGAGCTGTCTTATATAGGAGTCATCGTGGCCCTTGTAGAAGAGGTGACAAACATGATCACTAATTCGGATGCAGTCATCATGGGCGCCTCAGCCGAAGGATTGTCGAGCTACCCAATAAGAGCTCTGATTTGCCTAGTCGAGGATATTCAGCTTGTCGGTTGGTATAAGCTTATAGGCGAAGCATTCAACTCATTGATAATTGTACTATGTGGGGGAGTGCTAACACGTGCAGAAGGATCGGAGCAGTAACCCTAACTCGAATTATCAGCTGAAGATCAACAGCCGGAACTAACGGACCTAGACATCATACGTGGCCATAGCAAACAATCCCGCAAAGGTGAGACGGAACAAAAATTGGGAAAATAAAAAAAATTGCTTGTCTAAGCTGATAAATCGCAGAAAGTGAAAGAAGCAGGCCGATTCAACAAAATTCCTTTTTAAGAGTTGACATGATATGGTTTTGGCTGGTAGTCGCTGTATCACTAGTCAATGCTAGCCTTTATACTTCACCGTCTTAAATATTTCAAAAGGCCTTTGCGCTTCACATATTTTCAGGGTCTTCGAGTTATAGTACTCCTGAGAATTTTGGAAGCATTAGTTAAATGCAACCTTGTAAGCTACAAGGGACCTACAGCAGTCCCTTGACTGCCCCCGGTAAGAGCTAAACACTTATAAACCTAATTAAAATCTTTAGAGTAGGCTCCCCCATGCAGATAGCAAGCCGATCGTTGCTCAAATTGATGTTATTAGCAGATAAAAAGCTTAAAAAAAGATATTTGTTTAAATCAAAGTAAGGAGAAGGTACATGATTAAGGCCAAGTAATTTCCATAATAAAATAGACCAATTAGAGACTCGCACTAAGCAGTAGTGCATTAGGAAACCTTTAATATATCACTAAACACTAGTGAAGCGGTTAATAAGCCTCAGCCGCAAAATTGGCTACTTGCGGTTAGATCAACATCAAAAAGGAGTGGTGGGCTTGGCGCTAGACCCGATAGATCTAACTTATCACTAAGCAGACCACCCTTTAACATCTCACTAATGCTACCTCGAAGAACACCATGTCAACAAATTCTATTGCTTGGATTGCATATCTTACATGGTATGCTCTACTGTAAGAGAAGATGTCCTTAAGCCAGCTAACCTAGGCCAGCTAAATAAGCAAAAGTGTTACGCCCTGGGATCTGCCTAGCTGGATATCTACTCACTAATAATTAGATTGGCTGATGGGGTCGGTTTGGGTCCGTTCAGGGGGGGTCTGAACCGCCTGTTATAGTTTTGGTTCGGTTTAGCACGCTCCCTGAACCATATTGATTTAGAAATAGGTGGTTTTAGTTTTTAACTGTTCACTTCTGCATTTTTAAAGCTTTATTACTCTACCAATTTGCAAGCAATAAAAATAAAAATGGTATTATTAAGGTAATCTCTTTCAGTACTATCTAATGACTATATATTTGTTTATAATAAACTCGTTGGTGGGGGGGGGGGGGGGGGGGG
>JAPVCE010000025.1:520307-552293 GCA_029606265.1 Paecilomyces dactylethromorphus
GAAGACATAGATCTGAACACTTTCGCTATAATGGAGAGTATTTATACTAGCTTCAGCTACCAAAGTTACTATAGGCTCATTGACTATCATGCTTATCTCAGTACCATGAGACCCAAGGAAGAGACAGGACTAAATCTCCCCATTCTCCCCATCGCCATTAGGAGCCTGTTCCAGTCCCTCTCCTGAGCCAAAGAGTGTCCCATACAACGATTGAATGATCGCCTTCTGTTCCTTATAATGCAGAATGGCCGCCGGACTGTCAGAGGCCGGCTTGTCCAAGGCCGCAAACGCCTGCCGGAAATCATCCTTGATATCTTCGATATGCTCGATCCCGACAGAGAGCCGGATATGGTCCTCCGTTACGCCGGCGGCGAATCGCTCCGCATCCGTGAGTTGCTGGTGAGTGGTCATCCACGGATGGATGACGAGGGTTTTGGAATCTCCCAAGCTGTGGCAAGTTGGCTGTTAGTTCAAGGGATGGGTGGGAGGACCTAACGTTGCAGCATGGAAGAAAGAATAATACTTTGTCGTGTCAATGACCATCTTCAGCCCGTCACACAGCCGGAACCCGGTCTCCTTCTCTCCCCGAATGCAAAACAAGAACACGGCCCTGTAACCGCACCGCAGGTATCGGCTCACATCGCGGTGGCACGGATGGTCGTCCTGTCCCAGATATCGCATCCAGGCAGCCTGCGGGCTGAGAGTACTCCCTATGTCGCGCAGGACCTCGAACTGGCACCGCATGGCGAAGGCCCGTCGACCGAACATTCCACAGACTGGCTTCACCACTGCCTTCAGCTACGCCGTCCGCGTGGAACTGGGGGAATTTGGCGGCGTGGTGGCCCCAGTCGAAGGTGCCGCCGTCGACGATGACGCCGCCTAGCGTGGTGCCGTGTCCGCCAATCCATTTGGTGGCGGAGTGAACGACAATGTCAGCTCCATGGTCGATGGGGCGGCAAAAGTAGCCTGCGCATCCAAAGGTGTTGTCGCACTTGATTGATCGCGTCAGGTTTATTCATCCCGCAGAAAACAGAAAAGGGAAGGGGCGGGGGGAAGGCAGGAGAGAAAAGAGGGGCGAAAGAACTGAACAAGCCATACAATTAAAGGAACGCCATTACTATGAGCGATCTCCGCCAGCGCTTCAAAATCCGGAACCGTATAGTTGGGGTTACTGATGCTCTCGACAAAAAGGAACTTGGTCCGACTATCCACCAACGCCCGAAAATCCACAGGGTCATTGGACGAGACAAATCGGCACTCAATGCCCAATTGCGGAGCAAGAACCTTGAGCTGGTGATAGGTGCACCAGTGGACGGTCGAGGAGACGACAATGTTATCGCCCACACCCGCGAGAGCCGTGAGACTCATAGAAACGGCTGTGGTGCCAGAGGCTGTGGCGCGTGCGGCGACACCTCCTTCCAAGGCGGCCATGCGGTTTTGGAAGGCGCTGACTGTGGGCCGGATGGACTCAGTCGTGGGACAAGCAATGAAGGGAGAGAACATTTAGTTGTCCTAGACATACGTTGGTGATGCGGCTGTAGATATTGCCAAATTCGCTCAACTCCAGAAGACGGACTCCATGCTCAGAATCGTTGAAGGCGAATGCCTAACCCTGTCAGTCTGACTGGGTTCTGTGTTTCTGGTGATTACTGATGGCCTTACCGTGGAGGTGTAGATAGGAACGGCGCAGCTGTTCAACGCATCTGGGAATTTCCTGTATCGGACTCGTTAGCTTTTTTTGGGGGTAAATATATGTATATACAGTACATCCATGTAGAATAGGGGTGAGGATTGACCCAGCGTGGAGCTGCAGCGTCTCAAAGCGTTGAGAGCCGGGCTGTATGGAGTGTTCCAACATGGTCGAGAAGTGCTAACTAATTGATAGTCTTTTGTTGCTATGCCAGTGTCAACAGACTTGTAGTATTTGGTTTGTCTTTTGGATGCATTTCAATCATTCTGTGGCGGGGATAAGTATCCGTTCTATTCACGTTGTTGATGCTATTTCAGCCTCGAAGAGGAAGAGGAAGAGGAGCGTGATTATGATCATGACTGTGCAGTGACTAGTTAGATACAGAAGCAGGAATTAATGAACCAATCAATTAATCAAACGTTATCGGCATAAAACTCTTATATTACATGATGTCCAACTCCGAAATTCCGCCTCCAACCCCGAACTCCGAAGCCCTAATTCCGTCACATCTATACCTCTTCCACCAGGGCCGTTGTCGGTGTTCGAACGATGGGAGTGGATTGAGTGTGGTGAGTACGCCTGTATCTACTCGGTTATCCAAATGACACCAAACCAAACCTGTTTTGTAAGAATGTGATTAGTGTGGTGGCATATAAACTGAAATAGCATTATTCTCAGCGCAGGTTTGATTAAATTTAATAATTAGATGGCTTCTATGACTATTAAGAATAAGCAATTAATATCTTCCCTGTATACAAGAAGGAATAAAGATCTTCTGAAATAATGAGATAATATCTTATTATTAGTCGATACATTGGGAATAGCTTCAATCAGCGAAGCCTCTAGAATTCTCACTTCCTTGTATTAAGCTTTTTCTCCAGTCTACCCTTTCAAAGATAATATAAGGTAGGTAAAGCCCAGCCCATAAAGTAGAGTTGATATTATCAATTATAATAATAATACATTCATGACTGCCAAGTTATAGAGTACAAGGACCGCCATATATCCCAGCTCTAGTAATGACTTTGAAAATAGTAATTAAGGTCATTGTAAAGCTTGTTTTATCAAAGTTATATATATCTTCTTGTAAGATCCCTTTCTCCATAATTATATATTATACAAGATCAAACCATCCACGTGCAAGCTTTGGATCCGTATATTGAGCACTTTGATGGCTGTATATCCATCTAAATTGGGGTTTCGGCTCATCTTGACGCTTGACAAAGTTATTGTTGAGCGTTTAGTCCGGTGTATATCAGATCGAACAACGATATGGACAGAAGTCAGCTTGGATACAATGCTTGTTTAGATTAAGGATAGAATAGCGCGAATTCCAGCTATAATTAAAAATGAAGGTGATGTGGGTCCTAAGTAAGAGATCTCTCTATAAGATGAAGGTTACATAAATTAGAAAGGCGTCAACAGTTATAAACCTAGATTTTTTTTGCTCTATTTTAATTCCTGAAACTGTTAATATGGTTCTCCCCTCATGCTCTACCAATTTTATTTTATCTTTATGGAAGTTTAGTGACATGATGGGTGGTTAAATTACTTCAGTTCAATTAACACAGTCGCGATCGCACAGGTGCGCAGGTCAGTTGTAGATTACGTTATAGACTGCTTATCTTAAAATAGGCTTTAACAAGAATAAGCACGCAATCTATGGAAAGATAACATGCTATGTAATCAATCCAGGTAAGCTATAACTATCAGTAGGCGCGATATTGGTACTTTTGACTGATAAGTTGAGGAATTACTGGGGAGGTAAACATCTCCTAGCCTGGTTACCAGTACCTTTATTTCTTCCTTTCATTCTTATCGTTGACCAACCCCACCCTCCCCACCACGCCAACTCCTTTCTTCCTTCTCCCACCGAGGCACAACGAGCGCAAATATCGACCATATCAGTTCTTGAAAACACGACCCAACTGCTCGTGATCCCACCCGCGGTCGAAGGAAATCGCTTCAATGAACTCTTCACCGGTCCGAACCTTCGCCTGGAGATCGTCGGCATTATCTATGCTATTGCTGATCGGGCATGCTTTTTTGGACTGGCCCATGACAAGTTCCTTAGCCACACTGGATCAGCAAGTCGTGCGCAGTTCGCCGAGAAGATGCTGGTCACAAGTGACACGGTGCTCCAGATCTGCAGGATCCTCACTCCGACTAATGACCTGACAGTCTGGGCACTCCATGAAAGCTTGCTGCTGTCTAGCATGGTTCATGGTGACTCTAGTGAGTCAGCACACTTATTTTTCCTTTCTTTCTTTCTTTTTCTTTCTATTTTTTTTAAGTCAAATTTTGTTAGGAATAATGACACCTTTACTGAATGAGGAATACAGGCTGCGTGACATGGCACCGGCTGGGGGAGTTGTCGACCAGTATTTTCGAACTGGGACTACACCGAGACTCACCACAATCGGGCAATCTGCCCGTTTTTCTACTCGAATCGCGGCGAAGACTGTTTGCCGCTGCGTATCAGTTAGACAAAAGTATTGCGACTTTCCTTGGACGGCCCCCGAGAATTTCATGGAGACATTCGGATTGTAAACTGCCCCTTGACATCAGTGATGACGATCTGGCCGCCGATCATTCCCACCTTCAGCTCACATTAAGGTCACTAGATGACAACGGATGGAACTCACAGTTTCAAGGCGTTTTCCAACGATCATCCTGGATCCGACTTGTTCCTGATCAGTACTTTCCGCGAAGAGATCCTGGAGCTATCATGCTATCATTGCAAGATATGAGTCCTGAGACAGCAGAACAGTTAAGGTATGTTCATTAGGCGTGATCTTTCATTCATCCTAGTAGTAGAGTATTACGATCCTGACCCATCTGTGATAGAGATATATCTCTCCGCTGCCACGGAGTGTCGGAGTCACTGCCAGCTCATCTGCGCTATTCCCTGAGCTGCTGGAATGACAACCTGTCCGTGAGCGCCTGTCTGATGCTCATTGTGGCGTATCTCGCCTACCTTTACAATGACTTCCTCATTCAAAGGCAGCTCATCCAGCAAGACCCCGAGGCCCAGGCCCCGTTGCTCGACGTGAGCTCCACTATCCTATCTACCGTATTGGTTTTGGGCACGCAACGTGAGCAGATGGTCGACATCCAACGGGATTTCATTTGCACGGTCAGAAATTCTTTCCCATCTGTCAGTCATAACTAATGTTGACCAGAGACTAATTATACAGATTCTCTTATATGGCTTCCCAAGCGCTGGTGTTCTGACCAAGGCTCTCCAAAATGAAGCCCGAGTAGGCCAACCCATTCCCTATCGGGGGTCCCGGTCCGCCCTTATCCGCGACTTGAGTGTTTTTATTTCGCACCTAGAGTCTATGGCGCGATCAGGTCATGCACATAGTACGCTCTTCAATCGCGCCAGAAAAGTATTCTTAAACATCATCGATGAGGTTTTGGAGCCCCGGGTCGCGAGAGCCTCTATCGGGCCGGATACAGATGAAGTAGCAGGGGTTCTGGCCGATAGTTATGGGGTCCCAGACGAAATCGACTTTTTGGGAACGATGGACTTAGGGGTTGTATTTGACCAGTGGATATTCTAAGAAAATGAAGGGAAGAAGAAGGAGGAGATGAAAGTTTCCATTTTGTGATGTCCTTTCTAGGTTTAGGTCAATAAGGATACGAGTCTAACATTGTGTCAGCCTGTCTGGAAGCCGGATTGTAAATAAATGCGGGACTTGTACGGCTATGTATTTGTTGTTTGTGTTGCTTAACTGGGTTAAGTCCATGCCATCGATCCTTATTTAGAAAAGTCCTCATAGTGAACCGCGAGTCCCGAACTCCGACTCAACTCCGATTGATATGCACATCATGTCAAGCGAATGTCCATCGATACAGGTGGTATTAAAATGCGGGGTGGCCCCTTCTCAACTCAGATGGCTATCTCCTTTCTCTACCTACATACAAAGGACTACTGAACTATCATGCCTGAGCAAATAGACACGGTCAAGGTCGAATCCCAAGTAATTACGAGTGGGAAGACGCAGGATGGAGATCTAGCATCAGAAGCGGAGATCCACGCTCTTGAACATGTGGCTGATTCTCTGCCAGCGCCAGTCTGGATAGCGGCAGTCATTGCGATGGTTGAACGATTCGCATACGAGGGCACCCAGAGCCTGTTCCGTATGGATCCTAAATACCCTCTTTATCCAATGCAATCAACTCACACTCTGATATAGAGAACTATCTCCAGCATGGACCATCCGACCTGATCCCTGGGGCTCTTGATCTGGGAGAGTCGCGAGCCACCACTGTGAACTTGGCCTTCACGGTCCTGGTCAACCTAATGCCGTTGCCGACATCTATTCTGGTCGATGGCTGGTTGGGGCGCTATAGGTCCTTGCAAATCTTCACTTTGTATGTATTTGAGTGTTATGTCTGCCCTGTCCCCATCTCTGATTGTAGCGTGGCAGAATCTACGCGCTTGGCTCTGCCATTCTATTTGCCACATCATTTCCCTTTATGATGCGTGAGGGCATTGCTGTCGCTGGATTCATCACTGGAGCGGTCTTTATCGCGGTAGGCCTAGGAGGAGTACAGTCATCGCTGCAGCCCTTTATTGGTTTGTGTCTACTTCTATCCTTCTTTTTCTTCTTCCTTTTCTTTCTCCATCGTAACTGACTTGGTGCTATTCCGTTTCTATTTCCTTCGCCTTTTTCTATCGGCTTGAAATCATTCGCTAAAGTGACACAAGCGGATCAATACACGGAGCATGGGATGCGGATCAAGACAAGGGAAAACGGCCAGCGGGTCGTTGTGGACCGAGATCTGACAGTTCAATACATTTATAATATGTATTACTGGTAGGCTACCTTACCAAACTCATTTGCCAAGCTATCAATTCACGCAGTACAGGATGACCAACGCTGGCTCGCTCGGGACAATTGCCACCACGATGATGGAGAAATACGTGGGCTTTTGGTCGGCATTTCTCTTAGCTCTGTGCGCCGTGCTGCTCTGCATTGTAATTGTGCAGGTAGCCGGTCGTTTATTTAGTAAGTGGACTCGACATCTGATCTTCTTACTACCTCTGAGAATGTATTTACGGATGTCTTATACTCCCGTTGCCAGTTCATCCCCAAACACAAGGCTCCATTCTTCCCAAAGCCTTTCGTTGTCTGTGGTATGCGGGGCGAGCAGGGTTTAACCTCGATGCTTGTTTGCCAGAAAATCAGCAGAAGAACCACCAACGGACGGTGCCCTGGGAAAAAGAGTTCGTCTCGGAGCTACGAGACGGTCTCTCTGCGTTTAAGATATGGTATGTCCCCACCACTACAACTCCCTCCTAGCACAATCCCCTATAGCTGACAGATGGGGATATAAGTATCGGATGGCCTATCTTCTGGTTGTGCATGGGTCAAGCCTCACAGGTGGGCATCTCCCAAGCCGGCGAGATGCAAACCCACGGAATCCCCAACGACCTGCTCAAAGCGTCCAATCCAGCCGCGTATGTCATCTTCGGCATCCTCGTCCAGAAATGGCTATACCCGTTTCTGAACAAGCGGAAGATCCACTTCAGCCACATCAACCGCATCACACTGGGCTTCCTGATCATGGCCCTCGCCATGGCCTACACGGCCGCGGTGCAGGGCATCATCTACGCCACCGGTCCTTGCTACCAGTATCCGTTACAGTGTCCCGCGTCAGACCATGGCCAAATTCCGAACCACGTGCATGTGCTGCTCCAGCTGCCCACCTATGTGGTCATCGCGCTGGCCGAGGTGTTCGTCTGGCCAACTGGAGCTGAGTATACCTATAGCCATGCGCCAAAGAGCATGAAGTCCGTCCTGCAGGCGTGTTATACCGGCTCCTCGGGACTGGGATACGCGTTGGGGATGGCATTTTCACCTCTTGCCAGAGACCCCTTCTTGGTGGTTTTGTGGTCACTTATTGCGGGCTTGGTGTTTGTGACAGCTTGTGCGTTTCGCTTTGCGTTTCAGAATTGGGAGTAGGTTTAGATTAGGTTAAGGCAGGATTATCCCTCCCATTCACATTGAGACTGGAAGAATTACCTACTGGAACTAGATACCTACGAGGGAAAAAGCTCAGGAATAATTCTACATATCCTGCTATCCATACAATAGATACCATTCATCATCATCACCACCACCACCACCACCACCCACCTTCCAACAACGGATCTTCCTCCTCCAGACTCCGAGCCTCAGCATCCAAGGGTGAAGCCTTCCCAGGCCTCCATCACCTATAGAGAACGTAATACTGCACCGGAAACATCAGATCAAACGCCATAGTCACATTCCCCAGAGCAAACTTTGCCCCGTTGCCGGTCGTAAAACCCGGGCAAGTGCCCCTGTATTGACGAATCAAGGGCCAACTGAGCCACGGACGGAAGATCACCGAAGCAATCCAGCAAGATGAAGACAATGCTGAAACTGTTGGTAGATTTGCCCCGGTAGTTCAACAGAGCGTTTGTGGGGGTTAGCTAACCTAACCCTAAGAGCAATCAAACCCCCAGGTGAATCACTTCCTGAGCCTCTAACAGCTGCAGATACACTCCGGCCACATTCCACCGCACTTCGATCGTACGAAACCCCTTTTGTAGACTCAGCATGACCGCCACCGCGTGCGGTGTCTTCCGCGGAGCCCGCATATGCGCCACGCAGATGCGGTAGGCAAAGTACAACCCCCAAGGGGACATGTCCTCCGGGTCGCGGCCTAGGAAACATTGCCGCTCTATAAGATTGGCGCTAATACGGTCAGTGATTTGTTCCAGCACGACTTGCGCTTGTCGAAACCGGTCGCTGGGGAGGTCGGGGGCTCGGTCAGGGACGAGCCACGGGGTATACAGAGCGACAAGGGCACTAGTAATCAAGACTAATTAGTTTGATCAACAGATAAGACAAACAACCAACCTATACACAAAGGTAATCTGATCATAGTCCGGACAGTCAATGTTTAATGCCGCAGCCAACATCGACTGCAGGGTGCGATCGAGCTGCATCCAGACCTCGTCATGGATGGCGACGTCGCTGGCGAGGTGGTGCAAGACCTGTCCCAGGAGTCGTCCGGCCTGACATAGCAGAGCGAACTTACTCATATGACCCGTCATCGGAGATGACAGGGTCGAGAGATTCTCGGGTTGGATAGTCTACTCCAGCTAATTAGAGACTGGCAGAACACATGAGTACAAACCTACCCCTTGGTCCCATGCTGCATCATCCGCGGGCAACAGATCGTCCAAGCGTGGATCAGCAGTAGCGAAGGGTCGTCCTGGACAGCCAATGCTCACGAAGCTATCAAGGGTTCAGTGATTAGAGCATAGCTCAATGTGCATGGAGCTAAGCGACTCACCGATCGAGAATCACGATCGCCCACCAGACCCTGCGTCGCTCCTCCACCTCGACAAAGGTAAGCACTCTCCGGGTCGGCACCGTGCGAGAAACATTGATGCCCAATGCATGAGCGTAGCGCGCACATGTGCCGATCGATAGGTATGCCGCCGGGTAGATCCCATGGCCTAGCTCATACAGTGCCATCAGGATCCTAGCCTGTAGCACGAGGATTGAGAAGGCACTTTCAACTTCCAGGTAGAAACGCTGAATGGCATAATATAAGGAGGTGCGGGGACCTGCCCCGGCTGGAGGGAATGTGGTAATTAACTTGAGGGCCAAGAGTAACAGGACTACATCAGGGCGGGTGTAGAATGCAGGCTGCAGATGAAGATTGTAGAACCTCTTTTTCGAGATGAATGGCATCCACTGGTGGATGTGCTGGAAGAACCGACCCGCAGTGAACCGAATCTCGTCCAGGTCACCGAGTAGATGTAGGATCTGCTGTGGAACGGAAACTGTACTGCGGGTTGTGTCCACCTGGCCGTTTTGCAGTAAGCCCGGGTCGAGGAAGAGAATGGTTGGGAAGTCAACAGTACGGATATCCGATTGTTGCTGCTCGTCCAGCGGAGAGGGGTACCATCCTCGCTCGGGGTTCGACGCAGTGACCGATTGAGTGCTAGCTTCTGGCCGCCAGTATTCGCACGTCTGGCGTCGCCTATGGCGGAATTGAGAGTCTGTTCTGTTGCGTCTATGGGGCTGTTTGCTTACTTGGCGCAGGAGGAGCACTTAGGAAGTGCCTTGTCGCATCTTCTCTTGCGTGATCTGCAGGACTGGCAAGCTTGTGTAGCCAGTTCGAGGCTCGAGTCACGACTAGAGGTCTGCATGGTGTCTATAGATTGGGAGTGAGTGTTAGCTGAGGTGGCAGAATAGACGGACTTTGTCTACATCGAGCCCTAAACTCTTCTCCCTCAAGAGCGGGGAAGCTGCCGCTTCTAATCCGGCCGCAGATTGGGGGGGGATAATGCGGCCGCAACACCCATAATAAGCGGGAGTTCCTTCGGCCGCAGCCCAGGATTGTACCGGGGCGCCAATACGCCCCGGTACCAGAGCTTGGATGACAAATTCGGGGCTCCGGGGAGGTTTATACACACTCATAAGTAGACACCATTCTCATTAGTAGAGTATGATAAAGAACCTCATTAAGCTGATCTCACTACTTTTCTCATCATATCTTTGACCATCTGCAACCTCCTATAGCTCGCTGCACAAGATGGGCTCCTTGAGTCCCTACGCTGCCGTGCATCTTGATCCTCAAGGCGCCGGGGACGCCCGCCCAACTGCCCTCCAGATCATCCAGCATGAGGGTGTTGAAGGCAAGCTAATGGGCAAGGTGATTGTTATCACTGGCGCCACGTCAGGCATTGGTGTTGAGACTGCCCGCGCCTTGAAGGCCACGGGAGCTACTCTGTTCCTCACGGCCCGCAACCTGGAGAAAGCCCATAAGAACCTAGCCGGCATCCTTGAGCCCGGCAGTGTCTTGCTCGTCGGGATGGACCTGCATTCTTTCAAGAGTATCCGTGCCGGTGCAGAGCAAATCCTCTCCGCCACAAAGGGTCAGGTTAACATCCTCATCAACAGCGCGGGAGTTATGGGCCTGCAGAACTACACGCTCACCGAGGATGGAATTGAGGCGCACTTCTCCGGCAACTACATGGGATTCTTCTTGCTCTTCCAACTGCTGAAGCAAGCTCTACTGGCCAGCGTGACACCCGACTTCCATTCCCGCGTGGTCGTGGTGGCCTCCTCCGCACACCGCGCCGCCACTCTCCCCGCCAGTGACAACTACAACTTCGAAAAGGGCAGATATAACTATGAGATGGCCTACAATAACTCCAAGCTGGCAGCTGTATACTTTGCCAACAAGATTGAGAGAGATTACGGTGCTCAAGGACTGCATGCCACTAGTCTGCATCCCGGCGCTATCAACACTGACATCTCCCGCAACATGCCCCCCGAGTTCCTGGAGGGACTCATGACCAACCCGTACATTCTGAAGATCTTAAAGTCAGCGGAACAGGGTGCAGCGACGACTGTCTGGGCTGCCGTGGGCAAAGAGTGGGAGAATAATGGTGGTAAGTATTTGGAGGATGTCAGGGAAGCGGAGCCGGGTCAGGACGATGGCCAGACTTTTGGAGTTGGATGGGTGAAGCAGACCTATAACCCTGAGGAGGAGGACCGCCTCTGGAGGGACTCGCTGAGGATTGTTGGTCTGGAGGGTGAAGCTTGATTCTTGGGCGATAAGTGACAAGAGCTCATAGATTTAGATATATATGCCGCATCAGCTATATGATGTTCTTCTACGAAAAACAATCAACTTTATTTCTTAATACAGTACCTACTACTACTACTCCTCTTCTGGGTTAATGCTGCTCCGTGTTCTGCCAGAACCAGGATCTTTCGTCCGCGCGTCCCGCCCATAACCCCAAATCCAACCCAACATGCAGCTATGAGACGGGTCGGGTTCCGCTAGAACTCCTAGCCTGTCCCGCCGCGATTCACCGGCCGATCCGTTCGCCAGGAGTACACCCCGCCGCACCCGAGCACGCGGCGAGTACTGCGTCGGCGGGAATGCGGGCCAGGCACCCTCGCCGTCTGTAGTCACCCCACACTGTCTATTTCTTCCGCAATCGATTGGCTCCAATCTAGGGTACCTACAACCCCCTACTCGGAGAGTGGTTGGTTCCTTGATTCGGCTTCGCTGGCCTTAGGTCAGCTGGATTGCCGAACTTTTATTTTTTGCTATCACCAATCCTATCACCAGTACTTAATGCACTTACTAGAAAGGCCATTTACTTTTGTTAACAAACGTCAGTGCAGTGTAGTAGTAGGTAGTAGACTCGATTCTGTATCTGCCGGCCGATAGGCCAGTTTGACAACAGATTTGCGATCAGGCAGCGGTTTAAGATCGGAGGGCAAGCCCTTGGTCGTGTCCTGGCACATTCGAGCCAGCTTTAGCCATATATCACCCTTCATGGGGAAAAACTCAGCCCACTTGCCCTGCTCGTACCGCCCAGGCCAGATCCAGGCGGGCCTTGCGCTTAACTATACGGGCGCAATCCTCCAGCCGAATTCACTGCTGGCGAATTAGCACTATAAAGAAAATACTATTAGTAATAGTATACATATAGAAGAAGTTAATCTTACGCTTACAGCCTAGGCGCTACGCCGCACCAGCCGTAAAGGCACAGATATTGATCATCTTAACGGTGTAATACTCAAGATCAGCCTCATTAAAGAAGATCTGGAACTAAGAGGCCAATGTAGATATGAACTTATAGACATAGCCAATAATTTCATTATACATCTTATTATTATAGTTGCTCCATTACAGCACATTATGAATTTAATTATTCGTATAGACCTCATACACCAGCTAGATTAACGGCGTTCCACATAATATTAGATATTAATATATGACCTCCTCTTCGGCACTACAGAATAGCTTAGCAATTCCATTATTATTATATATAAGGTAGCCTGGCCCAACACTTTAATAATAATGACTAGCGACTTAAACTCAATCCCATAACCCAGGTGGATGAGTGCATAATAAGCGCACTTGTATAGGCGGCCTAGCATGGCATCTACTAGCTTAGTACATGCGAATAAGTATTTCTAAAGTATACTTTACTAGCCGTACTCAGCAATCTTATATTTAAAGAATTTAAGGAAAGTGTAGTACTATACTTGCTTGCTTAGTATCACATAGAAGATCTCCAAATCATCCAATTTCTTAAATAGCTCCATTTCCGGCTTGAGAAGCAGCCGCTGCATAAATGCTCTGTTGTTATATTGGTCGCGTACTTCCTGCGGCCCAACACCAGAACTGCCAGTATAGCATATATAATATAGTTATGCCTGGCAGTGTCCTAGATAAATATGTAGTAATCACGATGATTCTTATTTAATAGCCGGTTGCATTCGGCCAGCGCGTCGTTGCAGATATTAATAAAGTTAAGGATGCCAATATCGGCAGGAAGAATCTAGACAATAATAAAATTAGCCATAATAAGACTTAATTATAAGGGAATTAGACTATCTTAGAGAATTCTTAAGAATCTACTTCATTTAAGGAACCGCCCATTGGCATTACCATCATTAATTCTTATATAGTTCTTTATATACTACCAAGTTGAGTACCTAGGGCATTTGAAGGATACTAATACTATATATCAATTATTAGGATATAAACCTGGCCTAAAAACCAAAATATAACTTGTTGCTGTTATAGACAATGACTGAACTGCCTTTACAATCAATCAATATAATAATTTGTGAGGTACCTAGGTAGTCAGGAATAGATTTCTCGAGGACCAAAATGACCTATAATTAGGAGTTGACCAATAGCGAGGTATTTCCTACCAAAGGTGATATCAATAGGGGCCTTCGCTATCCAAAACTAAATTCACCGAGTCAAGCAGATAGGAGTAAGAAAAGAACAATATCTCAGGAGATATCGGGCCGAGTGTCTGACGGATTCTGGATATTCACTGTCTGATAAGACATTGTTGGTCAACGTAGAATTCGACAGGGGTCTTGGAAGGTGGATACCACTTTGCATGATTAAAGTGTATGAAGACCAAAGGTAGAATTCATTCTGGATACACGAAGAAAACCAAATCTCTCTATGGGATATCATGATGAGTTATATTAATGATAAAGGAAAATACTTCAATACCACAGAGCACGGTTTCTGATGGATTGCATTACCTGGCAAGTGGTTGAACCGATAATAGACGGTAGGCGAATACTCTAGTCCTCGGAGTTAACTGCACAAGAATCTGTAACGTAACTTAGCCCCGCCTTCTAAGACTGTAATAGAAGGAGAGCACCTTGAAGCCGGGATTCTCTTCCTTTTATGCAGTAAGGGTAAGAGCAGCTCATTACAGATATCTCTTTGGTCTGCGAACCCAAGTCAACATGCAGTAAGATATAAGCTCGGATACAAGTTCGGAAATTCTCCACTCCCTTCGCCTGTAGTGATAAGCAGGCGGTAATATGATAAGCCCCGGAGACACGTAGAGATAGGCCTGGTGGATGGTGATCATGACCAACCCTCCCTCCGGAACGATATTATATCATCTTATAGACGCACCAACCCCGCTCGCTATCAGCATTTAGGGGATCTTACGTCAATATCTCTACTCTACACATAGTCTGGTACGTCTCTGTTAACTATCGAGAATAATTATGCAATCGCCGCTTGCCTCTACTCCCGATCAGTCGGCAGGCCTCAAGCTCCGGGACAGTTGCAACCGCTGTGCCACGTTCAAGGTCAAATGTAGTAAAGAGAAACCAGCGTGCGCTCGATGTGCAAAGCGAGGCAAAGTGTGCGAGTACTCGGTAACCAAACGCGCAGGCCGCAAACGGGGGAGTCAACAACATAATCCAGTCCCCTCTCCTACAACGCAGGAGTTGCCCACAGCAGTACCATCTACTTGCCCGACCTTTCTAGATGACCCCGAGATCATCCAGCTGTCTTCCCAGCCGCCACTCGAGAGCTATCCCGATCTCTTTCCGGGAATTTCCCCCATAGATCCATCGATCTCCACTCTGATCACGTTGGATGAGTTTAGTTTCCCCTTCGACAGCTTTTCCGACTTCTCCATCTCGCTGTCTACGTTAGACGTCCTCGATGGCAATAGCATGGCCGATTCGGCCTCTTTAAACCATCTGAACAATCCCGACAATCGGTCCGACCTCAATCGGTCCACCGCTGCAGACGATGCCTCAGCGTCCATGGACCTGGCTGCCGTGCCGCAAAAGCCTCCCGGCACCCGACCCTCGGCGCACGACTGCGGTTTCGTCCGCGCCTTGGGCCTTTTAAACAGTCTTTCCTCCCCGGCGTGGCTGACCAGCCATGCGCCCGGCGATCACCAGTCCGGGCTTGGCCCACGCCCGAGCAGCCGATCGATTATGGGCGAGAACGAACAGGCGGTCCGGGCCATCAGCGAGATGCTCCACTGCCAATGCTCCGAGGATGGATATCTCTTGGCCATCTTATCGATGATCATCTTGAAGGTCCTGAGCTCATATGCCACATTAGTGCGGCAGACGCCCGGGCCAGTCGGTGATGAGGCGGGCTGGGACCATCCGACCCCGCAGCCGAGCGAGAGGCTTAACGGTGCGGATAGTGAGAATCACCGTCACACGATCGCGCAGCAGATCCTCGACCAACTCTATCGCGTGCAGCGGTTGGTGAACATCCTATCTCAGCGGTTCGAGATTACCGGAGAACTGGTCAAAACCTCCGATTCCACCCCCGGCCCTGGCCTCCTCTCGTCTATCGAGTCCTTGTTTCCGGTTCCTGGTTCCATGTTGGAGCAGATCGAAGGTCTCCTGCGCAAACGACTCCGTACCCTGTCCGCGAAGATTGTGGATATCCTTCGCTAAGAGTAAAAATGGCCGCTCGAGTTTCTTTCTTTCTTGCGTTCTTGTATAAATAGAATAGAATCAAGAGACATCATATGGAGTGACGTGGGTCGCCCCAACCGACTTACGTTCTATACTCGAGCGATGTTTGCGTTGGACACCCTGGTATTCTCAGCCATGAGAGGAGGACGCTACAAGGCTAGAATAGCGGTACAGTCACATATAAATCCGTAAATGCATAGACACGATTAGAAAGCGAGTAACGTGTAATTCCCGTCTCTTCAATACATAGGATGGCATCCCTCAAAATCTCTAAAGAGTACCTCGAACTGGCTCTCATCCAAATCCACGTCGAAATCCACGGTTTCCAACGGCGCAAAGTCCGGATCGGTCCAATGACACTGCAAAATTTCGGGTGCTGTACTACTGCTACTGTCATGATTCGACGACTCTACCAGAGTCTCAACGTCTCCCTGGGGTTTTGCGTGGTCCGTATCATCGTGGTTGAGGCCTGGATTATTTTCCTTTGATCCTTTTAGCAACTGCCGCATCTGATGCAACCCCCGTTGCGCCAACGTACTGTCCTCCTGGCAGGCCTCCAACAGCCGGAATCCCTCCAGGATCTCCGCCTTCCGCTCATCCGCGCGCGGTTCCTCCCGGTTGAGGCAATAATCCATCACCAGAACCAAGACCGAATTGAACAAGGGATGCACGATCGTCCACATCCTGACGTGCTGGAATTCCTCCGTCGCGCATGTCATCTCTTTGCATAATTCGATCACACCGCGCGCTGTCCGCAGACACACCATCCGGCTATATGAGTACTTCGGATCGCGTGCGCCGCGCGCCAGGTACGGGCGATGGAGTCGATTCAAGGCGTTTGCGATGAGACGGTGGAGGCGGAGATCCGGCGATCTGCTTGGTGCGCGGCTACTACCTCTGTCCGTCTGGAAGCAGGCCGGCGCATTCTTCATGATGCCTTGGAGTCGGTGATCGAACTCCAGGACGATGTCGTAGGGGAGCTCTTCTTGGAGGCAGCCGGAGTCGGTGGCGGCGTCGACGATCTCGCGGAGCATCACAGAGATTCGGGTGCGGAGAATAGAGAAGGTCATGTTGGTGGGCGCGTTCTCCAGGGGCTGCGCGTAGTTTCCCGTGGAGCAGATGTCCTGGTCATCGACGTTGGTGGGGAGATCGACCGTCATATGTTTGGGGTGGATCATGTACGTTCCGCATCGAGGGCCGCTCATGAAGGAAACGATCCTGCTCTTAGTTAGAACGGGTATAGTTCATGGAGCGAGGTTCACTTGCCAGTCCGTGGAGGCAAGATGCCACCAGATTCGGCGCTTTGATTCGATGTCAATCCAATTCACGGTGGCATTTTCCCTTAGTTTTTTGTTCGCCGGTGAATCGATCTGGTGAAGGGACAGTTGGAGCGCGCCCTGTAAGGCCGATGACATCAATACCCTAAAAATCGACATGGAACCTAGATTGGGAGCCAGGAAGGCCGCGATCAGAATCACACTCTGGAGCGTTTCTACGGTAGGCTGAACAATATAGTTTGCGGCACAAAGGGCTTGCTGCGCTACCAATATTAAACGATAGCATAGCATTTTTGCTTCCGTTCCATTGAATTGGAAGCAGGAGGAGGATCCAAAGTAGGCGCTGAGTGCGAAGATAGTCGAGAGGAGGGCCAGATGGTTATTTTGAGGCTGCCGTTTGTTTTCCAGTTGTGTGTATACCATATATAGCATGCTTCGGGCTGTAGGAACATGGATGATATGATAGAATACGGTCACCTGCTCGGCAAAGTAGTCGAATAGCCGTTCGGCTTGCTTCCGAGAGGGTAATAGGGATAACGTCGGTTGGTCGATTACGAGTCGGATGGCGGGCGCTATAATCGACACTAATGAGGATGCAAATAGCTGTGCAATTATTTCTTCGGACTAAGGAAAAATAAGTAATCCATAGTCCAGTGAAGGGGCCAGCTACTGACGTTGGAATGTAAAGGTCTATGTTCAAAGGCATCCGTCTCTAGAAAGTTCATGCTCTTCGAAGCCTCAACGTCTTCCCCATATTCGCCCTTGGATGTCACTGCATGCAGTTAAAACCTTCATTACAACAAGGAAGTCATGACATACCAAAAGAGGTAGGACATTTGCTGCCGACTTTGTCTTCTGCATTCACCGAAACGATCTCCTCTAGTTTCTGCAGCCTGGCTTTTAACTTATTGATATTTTCACTGATATATCATAAGTTAATCAAACTGTGCAAAGTAATGAGACACATTCCAACCTTAGCTCCTCGTTCGAAACAGTGCTTGAAGGCTCAGCCCCTGGTAGATTGAGAGAGGCAGCTCGAGATCGATCTTGGTTTCATTAGTCCTCTGCATGCAAATCCTGTCATCCAACCATACCAGAAGAAAGTAAGCAACTCAACCTCCGAGATCGGCAGTTGGAACATGGAAATTGTCGGTCGCATTTGAGTTTCTTGATACGGCAGAAATGGCACGAGGTAGGGACTTGTCGGGGGCGTGACCGTTTCTCACCCTGTCCGTCGGATGTATCAAAAGAGCCCTTCATCTTCACAGTTACCTGAAGACTGAAAAAGGTCTGTAACTTTCTCCAGTCGTAATAAGACGACTTTCACGATGAGCTAGGGATGTGATGTGATGCGATGTGAGATGTGATGGAATATCTCAGGTTAAATTAAAGTACTGTAGATGGCGGGTCCGGAGGCCCGAGTTTCCATGGAGGTCCGAGTTTCCATGGGGCTCGGAGCTTGGCTAGACAATATAGATCCAATCAATATTTTATGCCTCTCCGCGGCCCCGTGGATACTCGCAGCCCGAGATGAGGAGAAAAATGGAAACCTTTGCAACCGGCCATAGATCGTAAATTAAGTATTAATTATAATTATGTTACTTGCTGTCCTTTCCTTCTCAAATCTTACCATCTTCACCCTCATCCCGCCATCCGTGATTCAACCAATTTGATTTCTTCACAATGTTACGGTCCACATCTAGTGAACTTCAGCAGGAGATTCTAGTATCGAAAGAGATTGCACGAGATCCAACCTCCATCTCATCGGGCGAAACAGCGAATGGGGGTAAACATCCATCAACAGAATTCACGTAAGAACCTTTGACTTCATCTCAGCTTTCATTCGACCAATCTAACAGACACAGCCCTCGAGCGATACTGGTTCTAGTAGGCGCTTCCTTAGTCACCTTCTGCTCCGTTGGGTTCACCAACGCGTTCGGCGTATTCCAGACGCACTATGAGGAAACATTCTTATCCAACAAGTCTGCCTCTGATATATCATGGATCGGCTCCTTCAACATCTTTTGCATGTTCGGCTGTACATTCATCTCCGGTTACCTCACTGATAAATACGGCCCTCGCGTGAGTAATTGATCTGCCTCCAGCATCCAGTATATCACTAATTCCAGCCAAGCTTCTCATCTGCTTCGGGAGTGTGGTCATGATTTTTTCCCTCTTCATGCTGTCCCTATCCAGCAAATACTATCAAATCTTCCTCACTCAAGCCTTCTTATTTGGCGTCGGAATCTCCTTCATCCTCCTCCCCGCCATGGCGACAGTCTCATACTACTTCACCAAATATCGGAGTTTGGCTATGGGCATCATCGTCTCGGGGTCCTCTTTGGGCGGTGTCATCTGGCCCATCGCTCTCGACCGTCTTTTCTCCGAGGTTAGCTTTGGGTGGACTGTCCGCATCGCAGCCTTCATTATGATTCCTTTACTCGGCCTGTCCTGCCTGACCATCCGCCGTCCTACCGAATTCGCCAATCGTCCGAAACCCAAGGCCGATTTCTCCTGTGTGAAAAATTCTGTCATGATCTTCCTCGCTATCGGTTTGTTTCTGATCTATCTGGGACTCTTTTCCCCATTTTTCTACATTACCTCCTGGACGATCTCACTGGGCAAAAATTCCAATCTAGCATTCTACATGATCTCTGTTGTGAACGCGTCGAGTCTGTTTGGTCGGATCCTGCCGGGCTTGATTGCAGATCGAGTCGGGAATTACAACGTGCTTTTTGTGGTAGGCGTCCTTTCTGGGCTGGTGGCCTGTTGTTGGACGAAAGCAACCTCTGTTGGGGGAATCGTTGTATTCTCATTGGCTTATGGATTGTCCTCTGGGGTAAGTGCTCTTTAATATCTGCGATTCCCGTCTCTAGAATCGAACATATAAACTCACTGACTTTTCCCCTCCCCTAAGGCCGTCATCAGTCTTCAAGGACCTTGTGCCGCACAGACGGTACAGAGAGAACAGTCTGGGGTGGCAATGGGTGCGGTCATGACGTTCTTGTCAATTGCGTATGTACCCCCTTCTTTGCTCATGGGGAAGCCACGCTGATACGTTGTAGGGGTCTCGTCGGTACGCCGATCAACGGTCAAATTTTGATCCCCTATGGGTATCTCGGCTTGTCTCTCTTCTCAGGTCTGGTCATGTTGCTCGGGTCGATCTTTATTCTACTCGCTAGATTGAAGATTAAGACAGGTCTTCTGGTAAAAGCTTGAAGGAAGAACGATCTCGAATCTTGTTCATATGCTTTTCCATCATCTTCGTTCTTCATTGAAGATATGATAGCTTCAGGAAAGCAGAATTGCGATCAATCCGCATATAATTTATAGAGTTGAAAGGTTTAGCCTGGCAGTATATAATATCGGAGGCTGACCAGCGGTGCAACAACATAAGTGACTGTGAAAAGCAACTCTAAACTAGAATAATAGCAACAGTCAGTATTTATCATTATTTTTATTCGCGGGACCTACTGCCTCCACGACTTTAGGCAATAATTAGTCTGTGTCTTAATACCTACCCTCTATATGTAAAATCCATAGTAAACTGGAACTGCGGCAGAGCGCTGCAATTGTTGGAGACCCTAGGCTGGGCCCATTTCAAGGTCGTCACTGCACTAGATTGCTTCCATAATGTTACGCCCTGGGATCTGTCCTTAGCTGAATGACTACTCACTGGTGGTTAGGGAAGGTTCTATGTTCCAAGTAAACTCAACACTATTTATCTTTAGGTCTGCAAGTTTTGTAAAGAGTTTATTTATAATAAGAATTTTCTTAGTAGATATTTATAAAGATTAATTAAATTAAAAATAAAGCTTATTAAGTCTATTATTATAAATATATTTAATAGTTATTATTATACTAATTTATAGTAAATAGCATAGTGTCATGACCCTTAGGGATAGGCCTACTAAGCTATATAGTTCGGTGCTGGCTTTAACTGCGCAAGGCGCAGTTATTTAAGGTCTTTTTAGCTGAGCGGTTAAAACCGCTCAGTAGATCAGCTCAGCTCCGGGGCTAGCTAGCCCCCGGGTTCTAACACATAGTAAACTAATCTTATATAAATATAATTAATAAAATATAATAAGCACAAAGAACTAAATATATTATAAAATAGAAATAAGCATTCTTATATATTTAATTTTTTATTAGTATATTTTTCTTAGTATATTCTTTTCAATATATTTATCTTGATATATTTATTTTTTTATTTTTATTACTAAAAATATATTTCTTTTATTATATAATTAAATAGCTATTTTCTAAGTCTGTTTTATTGTCTAATTATATACTCTATTTCACGATGAGACGGTGAGTCAACTGCCAGAAACGGCGTCGACTGACGCCATTTTGCGCGTTGCTCTCACCACGGTTTCCCACCACGTCCCAATCTCTCATTCATCGCGATCCCATGGTCTGCTTCGGTGTTCTGGGCGAGCTGGATAGCACTGCGAAGTTTCTCTCGGGATTTTTCAAATGGAGATGCGATCTACGGCGTGGGGATAAAGGGTGGCGATACCCGGGCCTCAAAAGCAAGAGTTCCCTAGAGACGTTCTGGAAATGGTGGCATCTGGTCTACAAGAGTGAAATGGGACGGGGACTGGGCCATTCACCATCAAGAAAATTGACGACATGAGCATCTATAAAGCCTTCTAGAAACCAGGCAGAGCCTAATACTAACCGTCATCTTAGGTGATCGCGATCGTGGCAAAAGAAAAGAGTCTGTGGATTGGCCCATGGCCGAAGGCGACAATATTCATTGAGGATCTGGCCGAATTCGCGCGAGTGCTTCTGTCGACCCGGGAAATGATATTTGTGGTAGTTGGCTTCGGATCGAGCTCTTTCTGTTGTTAGTTCGCCCTTATCACCGGTGCCGGCCGGAAGTATTGTCGGAAGTGATCACTGCACTTTACTACATGGGGTACGGCTTCTTTGGGTTACTATATGTCCACATACTTCCCGATGACTGTCTGGGAGGTTACCCGTTTCGACCATTTTCTGTGTTCTTCCAACGCTCTCCCGACCTTGTTTGTTTTGGGCTCTTACTCCCCAGATCACTTTCAGTACAAGATCATTTTGGTGACAGAGAAGAACAACTTTTTTTTCACTATTATTGCGCATTATACCATATTGAAATGTGACTTAGGCAAGAAATTGTAACAGGTGAAGTATAGGATGAAGCTGTGATGTCTGGCCGTGGCTCTCTGAAGACCGTGGCTCGTTCTGCGAGCCCATCCTGAACAGTGTCCCGTTTTTGCTTACTCCTCTCACCCTCATCTTTCTGAGGGGAGATTCACCCTATAAGGAGGGTGTAGCTGTCACTGCCTCTTCTCTAGTCACTTACTCTATATCAGAAAATCCCCAACAACTATCTCCCATAGAGAGTTCATTCACTCATTTCAACGTAGTCTCTTGTTGTTTTCGATTCTAACTCTACCTCATTGATCTTTACGGGTTCCCTCCTTGCCGCATGTTCTATGTGTCGCTCGCTTTGGTGGGTCGAATGCCAAGTCACTTGTTTCTTCTACTGACATCTGGCGATGCAAGAAACCTGAAAGTGATGTCGAAAATATTACCTTTCTTCGTTCGTTGGCGGAAAATGCGGAGGCGAGTTCATTGCTCTAGGAAGCAATATCGCCAACTGACAGAATCACAGGTTCGCCAGTGGTTCTATCTCATCTTCACTATACTGTTACCGTGACCTACACTTCGCTTTGTATATGATCCCACGTCAAAGTAGCTATGATTGTTCATTGATCTCAAGCTGGACTCGACGAAGTCATTTCTAGGAAAAAAAGCCATAGTAGGTTTCCCTCCTCTTTTTCCATCTTCCATCTCACTCATACTACAATCGCTGGCTAACTAGTATTGTAGGGACGCTTTTCCGATTCCTGAGATCATCTTTGATCCGACTTGGTTCTCAGTCCCCATACCTTTCTTTTTGGTATGCTCTTTTGTATTCGAGTATTTAGGTCATAATCGATCGACTCTCCCGAAAGTCTCTATAATCTCAAAGCGCCTCTAGGGGAATAGAAACTCCCGCTGCGACATGATTTGCTCGATAAGTACATCCTTTGCTAGGCAATCCGCGAATATGATGGAATTTGAATTGCTCTGGAAGAATAACTGTCAGATGGCGCATTGCGATACCGACCAAAGCGGGGCGGAGAGATCACTAAATTCTAGCAGGTGATGAAGCCGTATTACATCCGATATGGGGCGGCGAAAGCCTTCAATGATAGCTGTGAGTATTGACACCCTTTGAGAGAGACATCCTGACTGGTTCTTTCCACAGCGGAGGTCAGCCAGGAGCTTCAAAATGTCATGCTGCAGCATGCTAGTATTGATACTTTTGTGGCGCATTACAGCGTGGGCATTCATATTGATGCCCAGGCGATCGTCCGTGGACTAGCCTCCAAAAAGGAATTGATGTGTTTTGCCTGCTCAATGAGCCGATCCATCGACCCACGCTATCCATAGAAGATCACACCGGAGATGTTGAGGTTAGTAAATGACCTTCCGCGGGTGCAGTTGGATAGGGATGGATTGATGGCACTGAAACAGACGGATTACATGACGCCGGAACACCGTCTCATCGATATCATCCTGACCCTTCCGGCGAAAACCATTGAGCCCGAATACCAACATCGGATCAGGGTGATTTATACGGTGAAAAATTATTGTGGAGTGGAAGAAGGAGCGCCTTACCAGCCGAGTCTTTATCAGGCTCCTTCAGCGGCCAATAATGTTGAGGCTGTCTCGTCGATGGTCGAGCTTGATAAGACCGATGAATTTCAGAAAACAATTGCCTTGGTATATGTTGATTCACCAGAGCAGCGACTGACTATTTGCTTCCTGTGTATTGGTGACCGCAGACTTGCAATCGAAGAAAGAACGAGAGTGTACAAAGATGCCAGATCACTAAGCAAACATTTTCATCGCAAGCACATCAGCCCCCCTTGGCCAGAGGGCAAGATGGTCCAATGCCATGTCTGTAAAGAGCAGCTTCCCAACAAGACCCGGTTGCCCATACATGCTGAACGTAAGCACGGAACTGTGTCCCGAGTTCTTATGGTGTCTGTGCCTGTGCCTTCGATATAAATTGGCTATTCTTGATAATGGGTGTCGATAGACTTTCTCACGGTTTCTGTCTTCCTGATCTCGCAGCTGATCTCTCTTTGTGTCGAACAAGTAGGGAAGGCCCCTGTTGTGCTAGGTCTTGCATTATATATTCAATCCTAAATGTTTTATAGCAATTACCTATACTGTGTGCCTGGATCTTCATTCAAAATCTCTCAAATGGGGATTTTATTGTACTGTCTGCAAAGTCCACTACATACTCAATTACTTCATAGGTAAAGGAAGTTTATAGAGAAGATCTTCAAAATCCATTATTGTCGAATCATTCCCCTCCCTTCTGGAGGAAATCGATTTTTTCATCACTGTCAAGATGGAACTCTGGGCCTTGTAAAAAAAAAATACTGAGAATGAGGCAGGTACCCTCACTACAAGACTCGATTTTCCTATGAACTAGTTGAGAAGATCTCGCTGAATTGCTGGGCTGTTTCATTAGCCTGTATAGTCAGTTGGCCTTCGGCTCGCGTCAGTTTCAATTTACTAAATGAAATGATCGATGGAAGTAGATCAATTGGTCCTTTCCTTCAATATTAATAAATGAGTAGGCTATTAAGAGACCCAAGGGCTGTTGTTGCTTCACAATAGAGTCTGCTGGTGGAAGAAGGCATTATGGAATACTTTGTGGATGCACACAGGCTATAAACAAGAGATACTTGGCAGTCAATATATTGGATTGTTAGATTTGCTTAGATGAGATCAGTTATGTTACCGCCACTGGGTTTTATACCTCCGTATATCGCCACTTACTCCTAAAATCCTTACTAAGCAATTCTATAATATCCTTCTCTTGACCCTGGAAGAGATCCTTATACACCCGGAGAGAGACTCTAGTTTCATTAATATAGCTTACTGCTTGTACAATGGCTAATAGCAGATAGGTCAGATACTGGAGAAGAAAAATAGTCATTTAATAATTATCAGTAAGGTATTTCTAAATCAGATACATTCTGAGAAGTTTAGTTGCCATTTGGTTATCCATCTCAGCCACTTTGATAACTTCTAGACCCGCTAACCGCGTCACCAGCTGTCGATTTCTGGTTGTAAATAGAATAAAACCGTTTTCACTCTGTGGGAGGTACGATCGAATATAATACTTGTTACCTTGGGCTGTGAGGGGCTACTTATAGGGACTTTCCTGGTCATATTTCCCTCGTTGATGTCACTCCCACATTGCGGGATGTTGGTTAATGTGCCAGCAAATCAGATTCCCGTGAGTCCTGTGCGTGGATAGTGGAATACAGTAATCAGCTAGTAAGACGTAGACTGGCGCTGATATACTTCGAGAAGTGGTGTATATGGAAGCAATGTGATATTAGTTCTATGATCGAATAAAGGTAGGCACCAACGAACCACCTGTCGTGAATCGCAGCAACCACAGCCGGTGGTACCAAGGCATTTGAGGACTCAACTAGGCGACGTTGAAACCGTATGGAGTCACAGGCCAACGGCGTCATCAAACAGAGGGCCCATTTCAAGGTAGGGGGCCGGGTGTGAGACTACGTGAGGGACATGTAGCAGCAGCTTCGACATCTGAACCACCGCTCTTGCCGGGGGATTGGTTAGTTTGTTCAGGAAGCTGCAGAGTTTAAATGCTTACCGATATTCTTCCAGGTCTTGGCCGAAACTACTTACTACAATCAAACGCGGGTCACACTTATTAAGGCCTATACAAAGTCCATACTTCTCAAGTACAATGATTAAATGTATGTCAGTCGAAGCTGCGGATCGGTAAGTGCATACCGTCCCATGGCCCATTTTCCAACCCATCCAAATCAAAGAAAGGATCATCGCCATCATCATTATCATCGATTGACCGGCGATACATTTGAATAAACCAGAAGGAGGGTAGAGATATGCCGTTTCCTCCATGCTCGGCAGGATTCCTAACGCGCTTAGTGGTCTCCCACCAGTGGCAACGGTCCGTTTCAAAGCTTTGTATACTGTGATTAATCTTACCCACATCAAACTCATCGCAGAATAACCAACCTCTGGTGGTAGATCGCCAGCCATGACTCCGGTACAACTTCCATTTCTTGCGCGCTCGCACACTCAACTGATGTGTCACACCGCTTTCAACTTCTTCAATTCCTGGGATAATGTTGTAGTCATCAATAGTATTTTCCCCGAGGAAATTGATGAGGTACGAAGAATCCTGCGGCCTTACCCCATTCATAAACAAGGACAAAATATCAAAAGGTGTCAACAAGGATTGGAGGCGTGTGATAAACGATATCCAGTTATGGAGCAAAGAATAGTTATCTCGAATAAATTCGGTACGTTGATTATCATCTGCCCAGTCATAGAAGTGTTCCGGAGATTTAAAAGCAGCCAGAAGAAGGAAGTTGGACGTATAGTCAAAGATCTCAAGGATATCCAAGGCTTCTTGCAAGGTTCGGTTGGGATGCTCGCACCACATGCGTACGATATTCTTATGTAATTCGCCCGATATGTTGGATGGTGGTAAAAGGGCCAGAAATTGCAACACTTTCGTGTCCAGGAAGCGAGCCATTACCGCCCGATAGAACCTATCCTTCGATATAGAGCGGTTCTTTATTGTATCAGGAAGGGTTGAAGAAATCCGACGAGAAAAGTCGTAATTAATGTCCAAATAGGACGCCACAGAATATTGCTCCTTATGGTCCGGTAGCACATCATCATAGTAGTGAAATGACCCCATAGACTTGTAGTCATCCATATAGCGGATAAAGTAGCGTCGAAGTTGATGAGCCTTTTGCCACCAGAAGATGATCTGTCTAAGCTGCCCATCCATGCCATTCGAAGATTTGGTTGCAGGCAAATCGTTGAAATCACAGCGGGAATAGTCACCGAGCATCCATCTGGGAGGCCTTGCGAAACATAGGCCAGACGGAAGCTTCAGGGTGATATCCATGTCGGAGCGATACATTAGGTTGGTCAACCGACAAATCGCCGCATCATACTTGTGGTGCTCAGAGGCATGCTATTTTCTGGTCAGTAGTTTCTTCGATCAATACCTCTCATGAGATTGACCTACGATTATAGACCATGCAATCTTCTTCTTATGACGTTTGAACACTGCATGGAGATAACTGCAGGTTCTAGCGAGGCAGACAGGGTCATCAAGATCCGAGAGGTTTTTGAAGATCAATACTAATAATTCGGCTGAAAGAGACAAAAGACATACTCGATGGCCGCATTGATAATCGGACACCATCAGGTAACATTGCGGAGCTACCGCCTGGAGCCCGGAACTTGGCATGTGCCGCCGAACGCCTGAGGCTGAAAAATGTCTCATGAATTTGTGACAGGGCTGGAGACACGAAAAGACTCAGAAATGCCAGCAGGAATGAAGGAATAACGGACTAGACAGAAGCAATGCCCCATCAGAAGGAAGGCCGGGAAGAGCTGGAGAGGCAGGAAATATCACGTGGTACGCCGCCAGGGGCACAAGAAGGAAAAGACGAAAGCGTTCCAAGTGAGCCAAAATCAGCATGGAGATCGCCTACAGTGTAGAACCAGCGTCAAAGATCCTCAAACTGGGACTGCAAGATGGAAAAGGGAAGGAGAATAGACGAGAGCCCAGAGACATCGCCAGCTGTATAGACAGCCGGGCAGATGGCGGTGGGCAAATGCGGGCAGAACAAAGCAGCGAGACAGAGACGCGATGCCGAATACAGTAGGCAGATAGCGCGAAGAGGCAAGCGGTGAGTAGATTGACGCAAATAGTGCAATAAAAGCGGAAAGTGAAGGAAGCGGTGAAAAGCTTACTTATTAAAACTAGCTAGTAGAGTGAAACTATATATTATTCTGCTTATGTAAGCACTCTAGTGCTAGCAAGAGCAATCTAGAACTAAAAGAAACTAAGAATTTCTAACATGCTTTTTTAACTAAGATAAGAATTAAATGCTTAAAAAAAGCAAAAAATTATCTAAAATAATAGAAATAAAGTTATATTAATTTAAAAATAAGTAAAAATAAATAAATAGAATTATAGAGAAAATTTAAATTAATTAAAATTATTAAAGCTAATAATAAAAGATAAAAATAAAATAACTTTTTATAAAACTATTTATAATATTATTAATAGAAATAATATATTAAATATAAATAATATTTTAGACAGCTAGATTTTAAATATAATAATATTTAATATTAATATATTTAAAATATTTAGTTTTAGTAATAATAAAAATAAGATTTTATGCTCTATTATTATTTATATAAAAAACTAGCAAACTATTATTTTTAATAATTAATGTTAAGAACTAACTAATAATAAAAAATAAAAGCTAACAAAAAAAAAATAAAACTATAACTAAATTAAAATAAAGAAATTATATAACTAAAAAAAAGTCTATTATTATATAATAAAAGAAAGTCTATAAAAGACTTAATAAAGAAAGTTTATAAAAAACTTAAAAAAATAAAAAATAGAGAAACTAAAAAAAAAAAAATATAAAAATATTTATTTCTATTTTATAATATTGTTATAACTATAGCAAACACCCTAGAATTCTAGGACTAGAGAATACTAAATATAGAAATTACTATAATATTATAAAAAAGTAGTTAAAGCTATATAAAAACTTAAAATAAATACTAGCTAGAAATAGTAATAATTTATTTTATTTAATTTTATAATGTATAATTTAATTAAGTAGCTAGACTAATATATTTTTTTTTATTAAATTTTTATATATTTTATAGAATTAGCATTTTATAGTTAATTTATTATTATTTTATTATTAAAATATTTTTATTTATTTAGCTAGTTTAAATTAGTTAATTTAAAAATATTTTCTTTTATAGTTTAAATTACTTTTTTAAATAAAGATACTATTTAATAAAAAAACTTTTAATAATTTTATTAAAAAATTAAATAAAATAAATATTTTTTTATCTACTAGCATCTTTCTAGAGAAATTTATATCTTTAAGCACTTTTAGAAAAAAAAAATCTACTACTAAATTTAAACTAAAATATAATAGTTAATTTAATATATAAACTTATTAAGAAATTTTATATAAATTTATTTTAGTTTAGCTTCTTTATAGTTGTTAAAAACTAACTAGCAATAAGCAGCAAAAGTAGACAAAAAAAAAATAAAACTATAATTAAATTAAAAAAAGAAAATTATATAAATAAAAAAAAGTTTATTATTATATAATAAAAGAAAGTCTATAAGAGACTTAATAAAGAAAGTTTATAAAAAATTTAATAAAAGAAGTCTATAAGAGACTTAATAAAAGAAATTTATAAAAAACTTAATAAAAGAAATTTATAAAAGACTTAAAAAAATAAAAAATAAAGAAATTAAAAGAAAAAAAATATAAAAATATTTATTTTTATTTTATAATATATTTAGTTCTTTATGCTTATTATATTTTTAAATAAAATTAATTTATTATATTATCTATTTTAAATTAGTATAAATAGTAATTATTAAATATACTTTTAATATTTTATTTAATAGACTTTGCTTCTAACTTAATTAATTTTTATAAATATTAATTAAGAAGACTTAATATTTATAATATTATTAAATATAACTTACTATAAAAAGACTATTAATATTAAATATATTTAATATTTAAAATCTTTTTTAATTAATAGTAAGTAGTTATTTAGTTAAAAATAAATTTTAAAATATAATAAAATAAATACTCTTAACTTTAATTATTAAAAGTTTAAGTATATATAATAAAATAGTATTATGTTAACTTTAAAAAATATAAAAAAGTAATTAGCTATAAAATTAATAATTTTAATATAATTATTATTAATAATAATATCTAAAAATAATAATAAATTTAATAATTTTAACTTAATAATTAAAATTAAGAATTTATAATAAGCAATATATACTAACTCTAATAATTTTATTTTAATATAAAAAATTAAGTAACTTTAAGAAATAATTATTTAACTTATAGTAGTTTAAAAAATATAATAAATAATAATAATATATTTTAAGCTACTAAAGCCTAAATTATTTAATAGAATATAGTAATAATTATAAATATTTTTTATATAGCTTAAATTATATTTTAAAATAATAAAAATTAAAAAAGACTAAAATAAAATTATATTAGCTATATTTTATATAAAAGAATTAGTATTTAATTAAATTAATTTTATTATATAAAATAAAAAGAAACTAGCCTATAATAAAAATAAATAAAATAAAATTATTAAGTAAATTTTTAGTAAATACTTAGACTTTACTATTAAATTAAAAAAAATTTTTAAAATAATTAATAAAAATAAGCTAATAAAATAGAAATTATAATAGCTTTAATAAACTAAATTAATATAATAATATGCTATATAGTACTAATAAATTATATTATATTTAGCATAGAAAAATAAAGTATAAGTTATAAATTATAAATATAAATTAAAAGAAAAAGTTTAAAATAAACTAGCTAGAAATAAACTAATTATTAATATTAATAAATTAATTAAATAATCTATATAGATTAATAATTAAATTTATAAAAAAAAATAAGCTAAATAGTAGGTAAAATAGTAGAAAAATAGTAATATATTTATTTAAAAGTTATATTATTAAGCTAATAATAAATAACTTAAGGAATTTAAAGTAGATTTTTATAAACTAAAACTAATAGAATTAAATATTATAAAATAAAAAGATAAAAATAAATATTTATAAAATAATTAATAAAGATAAGAAATTATATACTATAATTATTAAAAAAAAGAATATATAGCTAAAAATTATAAATAATTTAAAAAAGAAATATAATAACTTAATATAATAAATATATATATTAATAATAATAACTTTTTAAATATTAATTTTAATAATAGATTAGAAAGCTAAAACTAAATATAATATAAAAAATTATAATATTTAAACTATAAAAAAAGAGATTAAAAATTAATTAAAATATTTAATAAACTAAAGCTATAAAATATTATAATATAATCTAAAGATAAAATTAATAAAGTATTTTAGAAGATATCTAAAGAATTAAATTAAAATAATACTATAAAAAAAATTATAAAATATATAAAAACTAAAATAAATTTTCTAATTAAGATTAATATTAAAGCAATATATATAATAAATATATAATTAAATAAAAATATAAATAATATTTTAAAAAATATTAAAATAATTATAAATTAAATTATAAATATTAAAAAATACTAAAAAAAAAAGTATAATAATAATAAATATAAAAAGAAGTAAAAAAATAATATAAATAATATATAAATAGACTTCTAAAAGAACTAAAATAAATTAATAATAAATTATTAAATAATATATATAAAAATAAAATATATAATAAATTTATAAAGATCTAGTAGAAAATAATAAAAACTTTATTATTAAAAAATAATATAAAGCTACTAAACTATCTATAAAAAAAAAGCTTTAAGTAAAGAAAAATTATTTAGAATTAATAAAATAAGACTAAATAATAAAGCTAATAATACTAAAATATAATTAATAAATTCTAATTTATTAAAGCTAAGATATTATTAATTTAAAAATTTTAAAAAAGAAAAGAAGATATATTATTATAATAAATTAAACTACTTATATATAGAATATTAGAATTATTTATAGTATAAAAATTTATACTAATTATTTTATTATAATAATAATTACTTAATATATATATTATTTAAATAAGATAATAGATAGTTTTTATAAAAAAAAAAATTAAAAAAAAAATTATATTAACTAGTTATAATATAAAAAATAAAATATATAATATTAAAAATATAAATTATAAAATAAAAATATAAATTATAAAATAAAAATATAAAGTTTTAATAAATTTTAAAGTTATTTATAATTATATAAGCTTATAATATTAAGAGAAATTATAAATATTTAAAAAAAAGAAAGTAAGACTAAATCTTATTATAAATTTAAATAAAATAAAATTAGATATAAAATAAATTATTAAAAAAATAAAATTCTTATTTATAATTATAAAATAATATTAAGAAATAATTAATTTTAAAATTATAAAAATTAGCTTATAAAATATAATATTAAAAATATTATAATTATAAAAATATAATTTAAAAATTAATTAAAAAAATAAAATAATATAATTTATTAAATATAAATATA
>JAPVCE010000026.1:3242-51857 GCA_029606265.1 Paecilomyces dactylethromorphus
TCACTGGAAGAAAAGAAAAAAGAGGAAGAAAAGAATGTTGATAAGGATTGGATGAGCCTTTTACAGAATTCCCGCCCACAACACCGGGATTGTGGAAAATCAGACTGGACTTCGGACCAAGCGCACCCGCCTCGTTATCAGATCACGGATCATCACCTGACAGCACTCGGCTCGCGCCGACAGATCCGTGAAGCAGGATCGGAAGTGCAGCAGCGAGTCAGAGAGCGCGGTGGCCTATTTCCCCCGATCAACTGGCGGAGAAGCACATCCCAGACATCGCAGACATCCCAGAAAACCGGGGTGGCTTTAGGCACCGGGATTCGAAGACACCGAAAAGAGCGTGCCATCGGTCGATCAGCGGTTCACCCGACACCGGCTGGCCAGCGTGCCGAAGAGCAGCGGCCAATGGCAGCGGGCCAGCCGCGTTTAAGCAGGATGGAGTGATGCGTCGACGAGACGGTCCGCCGGTTTGTCATCGCAGCGTCGCGCCACTCGGATGTTTGGCTGGTGCCCCTGGCCTGCACTTCCACTCGTCCCTGAAATACTGCTTGCGGCCCCGGTTGGACACTACATGCACACCCCCTAGCCCGACCGTCAACGAGCCTCAGGCTGGGATCTCTTCTACTGACCCTCCTCCACCGTCAACAATTCCCTCTCCATCCTATCTCCCAGCAGCCAGTCTCTCCAGAACCATTGAGGAGACTTCCCCCTCGGTCTCCCGATTTTGAAAGGCCCCCTTTTTTTTCTTGTTTCTGTGGCTTTGTCCACCAGGCCGTCAATATGTATGTTACTCGCCAAAAAAACCCTACCCCTTTAATTCGCGCTATGGTTCGCAAACTGACTCCGACAGGAATTCCACGACTCTTCTATCCCCTCCGCCGGAGACGTATTGGGGCCAATTCGAAGAGATCTCCAAATATAATGTTCACTTGAATGTGGCAGAACGACTCTGGGCGGCATGGTACGCCTGGATGCAGAACGACGTCCTGGCGACGGGTATTATGTCTTTTGTTATGCACGAGCTTGTCTATTTTGGTCGGTCATTGCCCTGGGTCGTCATTGACACCATGGGCTGGTTTAGAAAATATAAGATTCAGAGCGTGAGTGTGCGGTATCGTGAGAGCACCTTTGCGCCGTAGTTCTAACAAGAAGCAGAACAAAGTGCCTACATTGCGAGAGCAGTGGGATTGCGCAAAGCTGGTTCTACTTAGTCACTTCACTGTGGAATTGCCTCAAATCTGGTTCGTTTGGGTTCCCCCTTCAATCAATATTTCCCCAATGCGACCGCCAGGCTGACTTCTCTCTCTGCAGGCTCTTCCATCCTATGGCTCAATTCTTCGGTCTCCAAACTTCTGTCCCATTTCCCTCCTTCTGGACAATGGCATACCAGATCGCCATCTTCTTTGTGCTGGAAGACACCTGGCACTACTTTTCCCACCGTGCCTTCCACTGGGGTTTCCTTTACAAGGCCGTCCATAAGATTCACCACCAATACTCGGCTCCTTTTGGTCTAGCAGCAGAGTATGCTTCACCAATCGAGGTAATGGCCTTGGGATTCGGTACTGTTGGCTGCCCAATCCTTTGGTGTGCGATTACTGGGGACCTGCACATCATCACCATGTACGTCTGGATCGTCTTGCGTCTATTCCAGGCTATCGATGCACACAGCGGTTATGAGTTCCCATGGAGTCTACACCACTTCCTCCCTTTCTGGGCCGGAGCCGACCACCACGATCTCCACCATGAAAAGTTTGTCGGAAACTATGCTAGCAGCTTCAGGTGGTGGGATTATCTGCTCGACACTGAATACTCCCCCGAAAACGTGAAGCGCCGGAGAGAGCAGAGGCTCGCAAAGGCAGCCAAGAAGTCTGAGTGAGAAATCTCAGATTCAGCTCTCAAGTCGACCACAGACACAGAGGCGAGTTTCTAGCAACTTCCGCTATGGAGTCTGCGACAGTTGTTACTCCAGGCTCGTCTCTGGATGAACTTGCAAGTTTCAGGATTCTATTTTTTTTTGTTTCATGATGTCGACTGGCCGACATGACCGGCATTTCCGTTACAGCAGCATATTAATAGTTAGGGACATAGATTTTATGTATAATGTTCACATCTCGCCTTCTTGGTGTATGACCGGTTTTTTTTTTGGCTCTCGGTACTATCCTCTCATCTGTGTAACGAGCAGAAAGTGCATAGCAAAAAAAGTATTAATATTTTTTTTTTTAAAAAAAAAAAATATATGTTACTATGTAGAATTGTTTCTTGTCCATAGTAGTGTTCTATATTGGTTTTTCGGCGGTCCATCTATGCGTAAGGGCAATTTGACACTTCTTGTTAGGACCAGCAACTGCTATTGTTTTCGAACTTTTTTCGTTTCGGTTAGAGTAGAATAGACAAACCTCCATTTATTCCAATTCTTTCTTAGGTCTCTACTTTTATTACAGTCCTTTTACTTGTAGTCTCGCCACAGGAGAGTCTGAAGTGGGGAGTAGTAATAGTAATCTCTCTGCTTTATTGCTGACCCGGCATCTACTTCAGACGGTCGATATCGTCGAAAATAGTCTGTAAGGAGGTATTCTATTAAAACTACGTAGTGTTTTTGTCCGGACAGGTTCAAAGATACAAACTAACCCATTTATAACTTATCACTAACTAGCCTTTGCTCTTTCGTATTTCATACCGGTGATGCCGACTTTATAGTCTTTTAAGGGCATGACCCTTTCGGCTTCTCCTCAAGGAGACGACAGGGGAGTATTTCACGAGCAGCATTCCTCGCAGGCTGTGCGAATTATCAACATGATTAGGAGAGAGAGATTATTTTTGAAATTGATCCCTATTAATTTTCTAGATCTTGTGCGCTAACCATTTCGGCTGAAGAAGTACATTGGAATGCACATCAGACGACCAGAACCCCATGGGAATATCCAGGCCAACATATTCCCATCTTGTGCGGGAGCAACCACGCAATAAGAACATTAAATGAAAGACATCATTCAATACATCCTACACAACACGCGCGCCCTTCAAGGTAACATTTCTGCAATGCGACCTTGCAATGCCTGGCCTAAAGTGCCTGTAAAGGTAGCCTTGTATATTCGTCGGCCTCATATCATGAATCCAATGATAATATAGCGCAGAATCTGTCCTCTTTGTACAGCAGAAATCTACTGCCAATATCAAATAGATCAGGAAGGACTTTGCATGACGTCCCTCACATTCCCGGGAAATAACCTATTTGAAGGGGGCCGGGAACAGGATCATTAGGTGCGGCAAGAGCGCTGTCTGTTTGTCCTTTCATGGAGCAAGGAGAGAGATATCGAATCGCACAGTTCGCCTGTTAGGTCTATGGAAGAAAGTAAGCGACCGTATACTCAGCTAATTTCGATAATCTTAAGGTCGGTGGATCAGATAAGAATCATTTTTCTGGAGCATCAGGGAGGCGCTCGATCACGTATTTTCCACGTGCAACACTCATTATAGGAACACCAGGAACTTTTCTGTTAGACAAACGTTAGCTCCACCTCCAACATGATGGTGGAGAGATGGGCACAGTACCGGATTCGTCTCTTTAGGTCACGATCATTAGTCGCCACGATATAGACGCGGTGTTTGATGACTCGGTCGACTAAACAATCGTCTGCATATGTTCCCTTGTGATCACACTTTATTCTCTCGAACTTCGGATCCTTTGCGATGCGCAAGGCAAGGCGGTATTTCGAGCCAAGTTTCTCAAGCTCAGCAATCTGCGGTTGTCAGTAACAATTGAGACATCTTCCAGCAGATGGTATAGGGCATTCATACGACACAGTCCGTAACGACGGGGATACACTTGGCATATAGGCAATCCATCATTGTTGGAATCACTTCAAGTTTTCTCTGGATGGTGTGCGATAAGAAGTTGGTATCAACCAGTACCGAATACGGAGGCGTAAGAGCAGTGTTGTATTGGAAAAAGAGAGCCGAAGAGACTTGTGGACTGAACAAAGTGTGAGTAGACAGGCACGGTTGAGCATCTATTTGCGGAGAAATAGAATATAGCCGATGGTGAACCTACATTTCTCTGACGATTTCATCTTTATTTTCCTCGGCTTTCTGATTCTTTTTTGCTTGATTCTCTTTCCTGGAAACCATTAGTAACTTGAACAAGCTAGAAAAGAAAAAGCAGGTTGACCAACAGTCGACTATCGCGTAGACTGATTGCTCTTTTCATCTGAGCGAATTTGCGAGTCTTCTTCTGGACACCCATCTTGTGAGTCGTATGCAGAGAATGATATTTGCTTGTCAATTAGATAGTACTTGGAGTATGGATATATGATGATGATGATGGGAGATTGAACATTTTTGCTAAACTTTCTTAAGCATATACCGAATAAGGTTTGTGCAAATATTAGTAATCTGCATAATATACCTACCGCCTTCCTATTAAAGGACAAAGCTCGTTTCCTAAATTGAGTGTTAAGCAATGTATGGCCGGAAGGGAGTTTGCATGTTTTGTCTCAAAAAAGTTTCATCTTGCTGTATTATTGGCGGCGGAAAAGAGGAATGACGACATGGTTGAATCCAGGAACACCGATTTCCAGTTGTACATAGCTACCCAGGGGGTTGGGAGTCCGTACCAGGTATCAATTTTTGTCTAATTCTCCCTTCCCCTCTCGGTTTTGATTTACATTGCTAATCAAAATCAGAGCCACCATGTCCGTGGTAATCGAGTCAGTTCCATTTTGACATGCCAACTTCGGTACGAAGGCTAACAGTCAGAAACCCTCTATAGCAACATCCGCCGTCTGGACGCACAGATCGACAGGTTCCAATTGCGTGACTCCGAGAAAATACAACATGACGATGGGAATGAGGGATCGGATGAAGATTACGGAACATCCGGCACTGTTTACCCGACCAAGGAAATAGCAGATTTGACGACAATCATCCGGACACTTTCAGTCACATCTTCCCGGCCATTACTCCAACAACATCGACTTATCGAACTACTCAGCCAAGCTCGACAATTAGGACCCGTGATTAACCTCTCAATTAAGGTATCCGATGATTATACAGCAGATCTACTTTGGTTGGTGGCTGCAAAGGCGGCAGTCCAGACACTGGGGCTCGTGATGGACACTTTCCTGACTCGAACCTTGTCACTGAGCGACGGAATCTGGTACTGGGATGAGGTGCTTGGATCGTATTGGTATACTGGTCTTTATACGATACAAATGTCTCCTTGGAGATTGTGTTCCCGAGCGGCGGAGATCTACTCAACGTTCAGGAGGCACTACGGTCGCCAGGAGGCACTGACTACCTTATCGATTTCCGCTCGTTGGAGAAAGTTCTATGATTTAATCCGGCGTAGCGTCAGAGAACAGTCTATCGAGCGTGCTAAGTCGAGAATGCTATCTCCATTTGCTGTCTGCAGGTCCGAGGCGAGGCGCAAACGAAGATCTCTGAAGACGATGAGAGAAATGCACGCAAGCGCTGTCGGCCTGCTTATGGATGAATGTCTTTCCTTTGGAATCGAGGAAGAAACCATCAATACTGGCGTCTACAGCCCATCTAGCAACGAATGGCATAACACCGTCTCCAAGAGCGTGTTGTTAATTGAGGCTCTTCTACAAAACGCAACGAACATCGATATTGGTTTGAATGACTTTGAGGATGGTGTATTCTCAACTATAGAGTCTGATACAGATATCTTGCAGAGTTATGGAGACGATAGCAAAAGTGACACCCGAGCTCTTCTCGTTATAGAACGGTTAATCAAAATTCTCGGAGAGCGCTTGCCGAGTCACGAGTTCTCCTCCAACAAGCTGGTTAGAGAATATGGTCGTCCATCCCCTCTCGTTCGATACTGGCTTCCGGTCTCTGCAGGACTCTGCTCTCTTAGTACTATCCTTAGAGTCCTGACGAGCCACAAGGCTGAACTGCGGACTTGGATTGTTGAGTTCGGTGCAACCCTTGTTGACTTCTGTAGGAACTGGGTTGTTGAACCCATTGGGAAACTGATCGGCACTATAAGACATGACGAGAAGAGTGAAATTGCGATCATGAGCAAGAATAGCCTAGAGGCGGATCGTGCCAGCTTGGAACGAATGGTGGTCGATTTTGTACTCGACCATCCAGAATCTATTCAAACAACCTCTGAATTCCAAATGGACACCGAAATAATCACCGCCAAGGTCAGAGAAGGTGACTTAACCCCTGTCCTGAAAGCGTATGAGCAGGATTTGCGGCAGCCTCTTCGCGGAACCGTCCGTGGCAACCTCGTACGAGCACTTCTGATCCAAATACAAAAGACAAAGGTCGATGTAGAGATAGCAATTGGAGGAATTGATGCCTTGCTCAAGAGTCAAGAGCTTGTCTTTGGGTAGGCACTACCTTCTAGAATGGCGATGATGGAAACTGACAGCTAGTAGTTTCGTCGGCCTTACTCCTGGGATTCTGGTCTCGTATGCCACTTTCCGATGGCTTAACGGAGTCTTTGGCAATAGGAAGGGTCTGCGAAGAGGAAAGAAGCAGGATGAAATGAAACGTGCGTTGCGGTACGTATGATCAAGCTCATGGCCATTTCTATGCACAAGGCTAACGTAAATCTAGAAACGCTGATCGTGTTCTGACATCTTCGTCGCCTACTCAAAACGGGATCCTCTCCTATAAAGACCACGGGTTGCTTATTTGCGAAGCCCAGGTCCTTAATCAGGCTGCAAGGAGGTTTTTCCCGGGCCCAGTCTACCGCGATTTCCAAGAAGACATGACCGAGCTCATGAACATCAACACTGGTGTGGAAAAGCAACTCAGGGTCATCGAAAGAATCCGGTGGGGATATTCAAAATGGCTTGGATAATTCTTACTGGGGAATAGCTTTTTTTGCTATAAACTCCGCAGAGTGTTCCCCCTAGCGATCTGTGAAGGTTCAATGTTCCTCGCAGAGGGAGAACTCGGGCAATTACCTGTATATATGTGTATAGATTTTAGTATGCATACCTGCGTAAATCGGAAATCTGATATCAACTTTAAAGCAGCTTTATCATTCTGCGTAAGAGGGTATTCACATATAATAAGGTAAAATTCATTGCTTCAGATGCCAGGACGCATAGGTCGGAGCTTATCTACTGGACAGTGCAAGGTCAACCTTAATAGATGTACCTATATACGGTATCCCCATACTATTCCTTTATGGACAACATGTAGACCTCTGAGGTTGTAGAGGTGATATTCGATTCATACGCCATGATTACTTGATTGGAGCAGAGCTACTTAGTGACCCAGTCACATTAAAATGATCGAGCATTAGCACGTCGTTAGATTACGACAACCTATGACATAGCTCAATTCGGAGGGGAACAAAGGCCATCTATTTGTGTAAAATACACTCTGGCCCAATGTGATAGGTTAAATCTTTATTTTAATGTTATGTATAGAATACGAGAATCCCCTGGTACCTTACGCGTTGGTTCTGGATTTACGGAGTGCAGGTGCGGAGAAGCATCAACGCACCAGCCACTCCCAAGCCACCAAGCTCCAGACCCGATCCATGGAGCGACCTCCGACCTCCGCGCAAACGCCAGGCACCCCCTCTCAGCGACCTCCTCCAAGGTCATCTCATCACTACGCTCCGCTTGCTTGTTATCATCAGGCCAGATCGAGTGAGCTAGCGTCTTGCTTGCAGATTTTTTTGTCCTGTCACTACCCTACAAGATAATCGCCATTGTCGCTCCTATCATAGCTCACGATTAGACCTCCTGAACTCCGACATCATAAGAAGACGAAGCATCTCCGAACACATATACGGGGAGGTCCGCGCGCTTACCATACCTTCCGGTGATCGCAGGCGTCCGCAGATACTGTTATCTGCTATCACTAGCTACTCAATCGCTTCCCGAGTGGAATCTCCTCGTGTACAGATCACTGCAGCAACCCGTCTCAACTGCTCCCGCCGCTGGAATCACTCCGCATTAACAGCTACCAAAAATGGCAGGCACAAGAAACTACGATTTTCTGGTGAGATCTGCCAAAATTGCGCTATGAATTTCGTTTTCGCTGATGATCTGGTCCGATATAGATTAAACTATTGCTCATTGGCGACTCGGGAGTAGGCAAATCCTGCTGCCTTCTGCGGTTTAGCGAAGACTCTTTCACACCGTCATTTATAACAACCATCGGTATTGACTTTAAGATTCGCACGATCGAGCTCGACGGTAAGCGCGTCAAGCTCCAGATATGGGATACAGCAGGTCAGGAGCGTTTTAGGACTATCACAACTGCTTACTACAGAGGAGCTATGGGAATACTTCTCGTCTATGATGTCACGGATGAACGCTCGTTCAACAGTAAGAAATCCAGGCATAGACATCAGTTTTCAGTGGATAGTACACTAACATACCTTCACAGATATTCGGACCTGGTTCTCTAATGTCGAACAACACGCGAGCGAAGGTGTACACAAAATGCTTATCGGAAACAAATGCGATTGGGAGGAGAAGAGAGCTGTCTCCACTGAACAGGGTCAGGCACTTGCTAATGAGCTTGGCATACCATTCCTAGAAGTCTCTGCGAAGAACAATATCAATGTCGAGAAGGCTTTCTACACTCTTGCTTCGGACATCAAAAAGGATATGGATAACTCACGATCCGAACAAGCTGGTGCTCAAGGAGTGAGCATAGATCAAGGAAGTGGCGCGAATGGTAACCTTGGTGGGAAATGCTGCTAGATCCTGCACTCACACATTTTTTTTATCTATCTTCTATTTCCACGACTCCGCAGGGGAGCGCCTTGTCACATTTTCCGAAATGTCTGGAGAGCACTCTGAGACCTTGAGCGAGTAGGTTTCAAAAATGAGCTTGTCACCCCGCGCCTATTGCTAAGTGCCCTTTCTGTATCTCTGTTGTTGGTTCTCTTGTTTAGATGGCGTCTTTTCTGCGTACTGTTCCTGGTGCTCTCTCATAGCTGATTAATGGGAATTCTACTTGTTTTCGTGTGTCATGTGTCCTAAACAGAGTGGATCACATCGACCAGGTTACCGTTTATAGCATGGATAAGTTGTCATTGTCATCTATATTGTGTTCGTTTCAGTAAGGGAATGGAAACTAGAAACCTAGTTTTGAATCCAAGCCATTTATATATCTGTAGAAAATGTAATTGTGTAGATCGAGTCTGATGTTGCAGTGCACTGTCACAAAATTCTGGAGTATTTATGAAAGGAACTGTACAATTTAATGCAAAAACTGGCCTATAACCCCAATAACTAAAAGATCTGTGTATTCTATTATAATCACAAGTGCTACTCATAACATATTCAAAATAAACACTCCGCCTTAACAATTGCCTGCGGTAGACCATTTAGGTTAGGAAGGCATTTTCTGTGCCAGGCACGGACGAAACGCTTAGCATCCGAAGCGTGCTGGAAGTCAATGCACCAGTTGTCTATAGAGACTGGAATGTGCGACTCGGTATCTTCGTCAAGGTCATCTTGGGACATCTCTGACGTAGAATAGCTTTCTAGTCGTACGACGGCATCCTCCTTCTCCGATATTCTCCAAGGACTGCCCCTGGCCTTGCCGTCCAGCTCCAAGAAAGTCCTAATGGATTTAGTGTTAAGATGATATCCGGACTTATCAATCCAGAGTCTCACTGGGAATGTTTGTCGTCCAGGATGTCTCTCCTCGGTCAACTGCGCCTGCGTGTTCACGCTGCGCTGCAACTTAAAATCAAACGGGGACAGCTGTGCTACCAGCGAGAGACTCTGAAAAGGAGATGTAAGGGTATAGTCATGTATCCGTGGTCCTTGTAGACCTAAGTGATGCGAGGTTTTCATGCCAGATGAAGGGTCAGATGTAAACCGTGCGGCAAGATGTCGAAGCTCAGATGCCTCCTTCTGGTATTCTCTGGCTTGTGCTGGTGTTGCAAGAATCAGAATCCAAGAATCACGTTTCTGTAGCGTCCGGTGATGACGAAGTGGAAAAACTAAAGCACTCTTTCTTAGCAAAGGTGAGAACAATACAGCCTCGCGGAAGGCAGAAGTCACCTTCCTTAAGACCTCCTTTCGAGTCCAGATCCCCACTAACAGCCACCCTATGGTTCAAGATTCTGACGAAATCATATAGCTCCAAAGACCTGCTTACGCGCGACAGAATCAACGCAGTCTTGTGCTGCTGACGACTGACTTCCCCGGACGTGATCTTGAGCTGTCCATGGCGGTCAACCTGGACACCATGATCCGATCGTCCTCTGACAATGTCTGATACCAAGTCGTCTGAACGATCAAACTCAGGATCCCCATGGACATGCGTCCCACTGCGTAGCCGACCTCGAACTGTAGCTGCTGTTGAATATTCCGCGCTCGGTGAAGAATGAACCCCCAAAGGTGGAAAGTAGCGATTTCGCGAAAGAGCTCCAGCTCGATAGCAATATTGCTGCTGCTGCTCAATCCGATAAAGATAACGGGCTTGTTGATTTAAGCAATGACACATCGCGCATCAAGGGTATTGGGATGGCACATTGCGCAACCCCTCAATATGACATATCTGCGCCTTCTCGGGTCTCATGCGCCATGAATAGCGGGACCAGTAAGCGAGAGTCAGGTACTGCCTGTGAACTTAGTTGGGGACTACTTTTATCGGTGTCGGCGATACGCACAGATCATTTCCGGCCGATATGGTGCGGGCTATTGAGAATGTTTGCAACTCTCTAACAAAGATAATAAAGGGCCACCACGCTAAAAAATCAATCTACAGAATGCTATAGTTCTAGGATTAAAGTTAGCGGCTAATGTGGTAGAATCCTAGCAACCTCGTCTGGCCGGGGACTAGAGTAAATTTTGAATGCGGGTCCGTGGAAATCTCTTTCACTTTTTTTCTTATCGCGGAGCTGGGGAATATATAGATCGCTCCTTTTAGTTTTCTCTTTTTAGTTTCTTACCTTGAGAAGCTGGATATACCCTACCACTCTCTAATTTCTTCTTGTATATCTCTTTATACCCATTCTCTCCATTTTCTTGCTTCCCTTTTCGCTTTAAATTCCAAGAGGAAGCCCGCTCTAATCCTAATTGCACCCTGTGCGCGGAAGGCAGCAGGCTCCGCAGGGAACATCAAGATGACTGAAAACCGAACATTCACAGTCAGGCCACTATCGAAGCAGCCAAGGAGCGATCTGAGAGATTCATTCCGTATCAGCCTGTCGTCATCATCTCTCGCGTCGCTAAAATTGAGGGCCGGCGACCTCTGCAGCCTAAAACTGGGGGAGGGGCTGCCAAAGACTGCTATCGCTTGGACTGCAGTTGAAAATATCCAGAACACTGTTCTACAGACTTCAAAGACATTACAAGAATGTTATGGAATCAAGCTTGGTGACAAGGTCTCTATTAGTAAGGTGGATCAACAACTCAGAGAAGTGGATGTTGCACGTCTGCAAGAATGTACAGATCCTGAGAAGCTCGAAGTTTTTGGAGATATTTCTGATACAGATATCGGACACTGGGAATGGTGCCTCGAGCACCCTCTGTTGAGATGCGAGATACTTGCTGTTAATCTTACGTTTGAAGTGGAAGTGAAGGGTCAGCGTAGAAGCTTCAGGGTGGTCGAGCTACTGGGAGCGAATTCTTCTGATGCAGCTCACACTATATACCGTTTCACAGGCCAATCTAAAGTCAAGATAGGTGATGGTGGTGGAACAACATATAGAGATAGAACGTTGAAAGTACAATCGTTCGGCCTCGGTGGTCTGTCTAGACAGATCGAACAGATTAATGAAAGCCTTTCAGACTTTAACTCGGGTCTCCAGAAACTTGCGATGCCCGCTTTCTATGAACACAGCCGAGGCATGCTCATTTATGGGCCGAAGGGTACTGGCAAAACATCTCTATTGCGACAAATAGAAGCAGCTGGATGGAAGAGATCCTTCACTATTGGGACTTCGACCATAAGCAGGAACGTGGGTGAAGGCGAAACCAAACTACGCAGAACGTTTCAAGAGGCACTACGTTGCCAACCTAGCGTGGTTTTGATTGATCAAGTGGAATTCATTGCCCCCAAAAGGTCATCGCAGGACTCGAGTTCGTTGAGTTCAGTATTGTGTGAAACATTGGATGGGATAAAGGGTGCTTCTGTCTTGGTAGTCGCTGCTACCCGCCATCCAAATGATGTTGATGATGCCCTGAGAACTCCACATCGACTGGCCATCGAGGTTGAATTGCCTGTTCCTACCGCTGCAGACCGGGCAGAAATTCTGCGTGCAATCCGAGGGCAGTCGACTGAGCCAAGTGAGCGACTCACAGATACTATTGCAGAAAAAACGCACGGTTATGTCGGGGCTGACCTTTTCGCTCTGCTTCAACTTGCGTGTCGTAAGGCAAGAAATCGACACGTGCTTCAGGATGAACCCGCTGCTGGTTTTGATACAGAATCTCCTGCATCAGCTCCCCGCGAGCCTGATGCCGGTTTGGTGCCGGTGGAAATCTCAGAGGAGGACGTGCTTTCGGCACTGCAAGATATCCGACCTACAGCAATGAAGGAAGTTTTCCTTGAAACTCCCAAGGTGAGATGGTCTGACATTGGTGGACAACATGATATCAAACAACGTCTTCAGAAGGCCGTTCAGAGACCCCTTCAGGTGAGAATCCTTCAATTCTGGAACAAGTCAGAGATACTGATTTGTGCAGTTCCCTGAACGAATGAAACGGCTTAATGTGAACAGCAAGAAGGGAATATTGCTATATGGACCACCAGGCTGCTCGAAGACACTAACAGTCAAAGCCTTAGCTACCGAAGCAGGGCTAAACTTCCTTGCCGTCAAAGGCGCGGAAATATTAAGTATGTACGTGGGGGAGTCCGAGAGGGCTCTCCGAGAGATTTTCCGCAAGGCTCGCTCGGCAAGGCCCAGTATCATTTTCTTCGATGAGATAGATGCAATAGCCTATAAGCGAGGTACCTCCTCTCAGGGAGGAGTTAACGTGCTCACGACCCTGTTAAACGAGATGGACGGTATCGAGGAGTTGAGAAATGTTCTTGTTGTTGCAGCGACGAACAAACCAGATATACTTGACCCTGCTCTCATGCGACCCGGAAGGTTGGATAACCTCCTTTATATTGGACCGCCGGATCTTGAGGCACGACAAGAAATTCTGAATATTTGGTTCAAAAAGTCTGCAGTCCACCCAGAGGTTAATATCGCTGATCTCGCCGTGAGGACCGAAGGTCATTCCGGAGCGGAGATTGTCAGCATTTGTGAGACCGCCGGAGATGCGGCGCTAGATGAAGAGGAAGAGACGGGACAGGAAGGTTATATTATGTGGAAGCATTTTGAATATGCTCTGGGCCAAGTGAGACGGCAGATCACACAAGAGGTCGTCCGGGAATATGAGCAATGGGGAAGGTCTCACGATGCCTAACAGACATGTATAGACACACTATCTATTGTCTCACATACAAATACTACAAGAATATCAAACCTTCGTAAATGACACAGCATAGATAAGATAGCCTATTGAAACTATCCCTTCTCTCAGATTTATCAATGAATGCTCCATAACAGCGACACCAACCTCCTAGTTTTAACTACTCTACTATGGAGTATTAAGGCGGAAGACGAAGGCGGTGAGTAGCTCAATATCTGCCCGGCCGTACCTGATCGACTTCACCTTAGTTTCACGACCATTGAGAATCGTGTCTCGTGCTTCAGCAGGATCGCAACGGTCCTTGACTGTCCTATGTCTCGCTTCTGCCAGTCATATATCGCCTACAAACCATTACTTCTCCACATCCAGTAAACGAATACGAAGCCTTCGGGTCCCTGATGCTTGGAATCCTTCTCGACCTCAACTATCACGAACATTATTGGCATATCCACCACCATGCCCGCCAGATCTACTTCTGCCGGAAGGTCTCACACTCGCTCGCCTGAGCCATCGCCTCATGCTGGTGGAGAATCGCGTTCCCACTCCCCGCGTCGCTCCGTATCTCCTCGGTCACCGACGAGCCCGCACGCTGCAAACAGAAGTCCTTCGCCTGGCATTGGTCGTCGCAACGGTCGAGGGCGAAGCTGGAGTCGGTCCCCGTCGCGTGATAGAGGACGTTCCCGAAGCCATAGTAGGAACAGGGGTGGCTGGTACAGAGACAGGAGTTACTCGCGAAGTCGCAGTCCGGAGAGTCCCCGAAAGAGCTCTAAAGTGCGACATCTCCCACTCCTTTGAATTCTTAGAGAAGTATTACTGACATCGCTGGAACTAGATTGTTGTAGAGAAATTGACAAAAAATGTGACGGAAGAACATTTACGCGAAATTTTTGGCAACTTTGGAGAGATACAAAGTCTAGAGTTACCGATGAATAAAGCTTGTAAGAAATATCTTTTGTCATCAACTGGAGAATTGGCTGACGGAGTATCGCAGTTATGACCAACAGAGGTACTGCGTATATCTTGTACTATGATGTCGCAAATGCCGAAGCTGCCATTTCACATATGCATGAAGCGCAATTAGATGGAGCTGTTCTCAACGTCTCTATTGTCCTTCCTCGTCGTGCATTTTCTCGTTCACCTCCACCTGCTCGCCGAGGCGGTTTCCCACGCTCTGGATATGGGCGAGCACCCCCTCTTGATAACGGCCGAGCAGGGGGATTCCGTTCCCCACCTGCCCGACGCAGATCGCCGCCCGCACGAAGATATGCTGGATCTCGGGCGATGGATAGGCATGATCGCTATCGGCCCCGGTCTTTATCGCGGTCGCGGTCTCGTTCCCCCAGGCGCGCTCGCTCTTATTCGGCATCATCTTACTCAAGATCCCCCTCAACCCGGAGGGACTCATTGCGAAGAGAAAGTCCTAGACGTCGGAGACGCCGCAGCCCTAGCTACAGCAGTTACAGTAGTGACAGCGACAGGAGCAAAAGTGCGAGCAAACATCGAAGTCAAAGTCGCAGTCGTTATGGTGTTGGGAGAAGATAAATTAGCAAGCAGGCGTTCCAGGAGATCAGGTTAAAGGTCATTTGTTTCATCCGCATTATCTGTTCTACATGGCGGGCGTGTTTCGGCAACAGCATCGTTGTATTTTTTCGGTGGTGCATCACGATAATCAGCACCTCTACTTCCCTTTTGTAAATTATGTTAGGGTCTTTATCGAGTGGGTGTTCCAAAAAATGTATGTAAGATGTGCATCCTTGCAGGGATTGTCATGAATAGTTAGTGTAATGAGAGCACTAATGCAGGTAGTGATTTCAAAAGAGCGACCAGGTCTGACATCGTATGCTAGTGCCCCTCCAGTAATTATGTTCCTATGTAGGTGTGGTCCAGGAATATGGAGTCAAGATGGTATAATTAGATCTATACTGTCTCTTACTTTTTACCGTATGATCTCGCAGAATATTTATTGATATCTCATGGATCCCTTTCACCCCACTAACACGATGACTGGGAAGGAACCAGAAGAACACAGCAGTATTGACACTAGGGAATTCGTTGACAAGGCATATAAAATAGGACTAGATAGCCGATACAGCATAATCCTAGAAGAACGCACACCATCCAATATACATGGCCGCAAGATTCTTTTTATCCGTAGCCTGCAAAATAAGTTCATCGACATGGCCGTCAACAGAAAGCGGGACAGATTCTCCTGGCAACAAGCCTCGAAGTTTGCTGCGGACGGATTCCAAGACTCCTTCAGGTGTGTCCGGAATATTGGGGTTCGTCCTCCTCTTCTAGAGTTCTTGTTAACAGGCTGATGAAGGTATTAAAGCAAGACTTGGCATATTTTACCTTTTTTCCGATAAAGTCTGTAGTCGGGTCGTATAAGAATGTTTCCAGGATGGTCATGAGAGCATCTTCATTTTGTCTCAAAAGACCAAGAGCTATCTCGCACGTTCTCCGAAACGGGCCTAAAGTTAAGGATGAAATGTTAGATAATGTTCTGAGCGGGACTACTTGCTAACACGTCCTACCATTATATCCATAAGCGCCAAAAGCGTCAATCATGTTATGTGTAAGCCGGAATGGGACCAATTCCGGTTTCTCGAAGGTCAGACCCTATTTCTTCGTTAGAAGGAAGAATCCCACCTATTTCGCTAGTTACTGACCTTATCGAAGAGACAGTTAAAATCAACATGGAGGATGCCACCACTCCCTTCCTCGAATAGGATATTCTCTCCGTGCCGGTCGCCTAGTCTGTAAGAATTTAAATTGTTAGCTAATACTATAACTGTCTCTTTTGAGTTAAACCATGTACCCTAGAACGTATCCAACCATAGACATTACAGCGCAAGATCGGGTGTATCTCAACCGAGCCGAGAACCATGCCCCCGTCTCAGGGAACATCTCGACGAACCACTCATGTAAGACAGGGGGGAATCTGTATTCTTCTTAGCCCTATTTCTTCTGTTGTGGGTGAGTTTGCTCTTACTTTGCTAGGACATGAGTGGTGAACATTGAAAGGTTTGAGACATCACTACATGCCTCATTAAGATAGTGTCTGATCTCATTGTACTGACCCAGAAAAAGAAAATTAGCAGCTTGTCAGAGGCTGGGCAGGAGGACGAATACGGACATTGGGAGTGATGCCTCGCTCTTTAAGTAGTCTGATAACGAGTTCCCGCAGAGTCCTCAGGTTATCAACCCACTCGATGAGGCCACATTCTTCATTTAAGGGTGTTACTGCGTATGTTTTGATATCTTTGGAGATTAGCCTAAGTCATTTAATTGCGGGAGGTAACTTACACATGCGTCGCTTGCTTGACTCGATGTCCCTCTTGAGAAACCTGTTGATCATGTTGTTGAACTCCATAAGTCTTTGATCTTTCCGAAGATCGTCTTTTGGTTTGCATAGCAAGCTGTAGACTTTTCCATCCGAACCAAGAATGCTGATCTTTCGAGGTTTCTGCAGAGAGCTCAATACCGTCGCGTCATCCAAGACATCTACTGATGTTAATAATGAGCACGGAATAAACGTGCCAGCAGGAACATACTTTCAATAATAACAGTATCCCGTGGAAACGCTCTGAATGTCTTCAGGTAATCAGAAGAGTGATTGATAGGCAGGCTTGGCGTCAGCATTGTCTGGAATGGAACCACCAGGCGACAGGGTGCAACTTTATGATTGAACCCAAGATCTCGTCCAAGGCAGACCTTTGAGGCCTTATCTTCAACACGTGCGGTACACACTTTGAGTAACTCGTCAGAGAACTTTTGACCTTGATTTATCATCATCTTTATATCGGTCAATGATGATTCCACTTTCAACTTCTTTGTCGCTTCCTGTGCTCTAGTCAGTACTTTATGCATTTGCAAAATATTGCACGGCATACCGTTATCTTTTGCAGGCATGTGATGCCTCGAGATGCACGATCTTTAGAAGATGACTTTACTACAGCTAGAACTGTCCAGAGTCCTTGCTGTGGGAAGGCATTGACTGCCTTTACCACTATTTTTGTCAATAAGTCATAGACAGTTGAATTTGAATGGCAGATACGGGCCACGACTTGAGGAAGGATTGTGAATAGCTAATATTGTTAGTATTGTGCTTAGTTGATGGTCAAACCAGGTTATTACCAATACAGCAGGCATTCGGTTTAAGTATTTTTTCAGCTGTGTGTGCATATCATCGAGACTCTTCTTACGCTGATTTATACTGTGTTTTTGGAACTCTCTTGAATCTGTTTTAGTAACATGATCAAAATAAGGGACTTTAGTGAGCTTACTCATTATCTCCTCGTTTTGGATCGAAAGGCTGATCGACTATAGACGCATGCTCCAGCCAAAGTGTCAGTATTTTTGGCAAGGTCTGAAATACGTATTTGTTTCCGTGTGCAAGCGAGCGTAAATAATTATCAATGACAAGCTTTGAAGCTTCCCCGCTAAGACTTTAGAAGCAGTCAGCATTTGTGTACTCTTATTATAGAAGTATAAGTCAAATCATACTAAATCTGCGCCTCTTTTCCAAGAGGCTTGGCCTTCTCTGACTCCAAGATCTTGTTATAATGTTTGCCGAGATAGTAATGTGCTTTCTCCCATCTGTAATATAATCAATCTCTACGAAATAGCTTAGGGAAGACATTTACTAACCTGGTGTGGAGCTTGATAGCCTCACGATATCTCTGGACAATGACATCGGATTGGGTCTGTCCAGCCCTGTCGGTCCATTTTGCCAGCAGCAAAAGTGCCTGAGACTACATTAGTAACTGCCAATTACTGAGTCCAGCAAGCTAGTATGTACCCTCGCAGTGAGCATGTTCTGATGTTGCTCTCGATGTGAAGTCAACGATAGTGACTCCGTTCCTTCTGGAGCGAAATCAGCAGAAACAAAGACATTGGCTGCTATTGCGCCATCCAGGGTCTGAATAGCTTTGCGATGGTGACCATCTTTCCACAGGAGCCGAGCGTGTTCGATCGTAGCTGATTTATCCTTCAGTTCTGCCGCTTTGAGGACAGAATGATACGCTTGTCCAGTGAGGTTCCCCTTGCGTGATAGACGCGCACCTGTCAGCCAAACACCAGCAATGTCGGAGTCCCGAAAACCAGTTCTGTTAGATATGTTAATGAAGCACACACACAATTCTGCCTTTTGTACTTACGAAAGTTCCATAGCGGCTCGTCTGAGCCCAAGGAGGTATTGTTTGTCTGAAATATAGCCCCCCAGGATGTCCAAACGACGGTTCAGCACTTCTATAATATTGGAGCGATCACAGTTTTCATCAAAGCCCATATTCGCTATTGACTCGATTTCAGTTAAGGCGTGAAGCTGGAGAGCGTTATCATGGCATGACTGCAGGGAGGCGATGGAGCTTGAAGTAAGGGATCTCGCCACACTGTATCGTAGCTGTTCAATGATCTTCTTGAACGCAGGCTTCTCGCCTCGCCTGAGGGAACTGAGAGCTGAGCCGACTCCAGTGCTGAAATTGCTAATATTCTGCTGTGCGCATATCTTCAGGTAGTGATCCAGTTTGTCCCACTTGCTGGTGGTCCAAGCAGCTTCAACAGCGAATGGTAAGACTTTAGGTAGAGATGCTCCAGACTTTTCGAAGACTTCAAATTGGTTGAGAAGTGCATCTGCATTTGTAAGCATAAAGCAAGGTATGGTGACATAAATGGGGTTGTACCTAGCTGGCCAGACTCTTTAAGACAAGTAATTAAGTTCAACTGAGCGTCGTTGTTATTTGGTTCCTTATCGAGCTGCAACTCATACCAGCTTTGGGCTGCGGTCCATCTCCCGGATTTTCTGTGTTCCAGAACTTGCTGGTCGATATTTAGAACATGCAAGTGTGCAGATATGCCTTCAATGCCGTCAGGTTCATCAATCTGCGTATAGATATCCTGCAAACGTTGATATAGAGGTCCAAGTTTTGTTAACTCCTGCTTATCCGAGAGTGCTTTACACTGCCGAATATACTGTTCCCAGTGAAATAGCGCTCTCGAGAAGGATTTACATTCGACAGCTCTTTTGGAAATAACTTCTGCTGGTATTTGTGACAAGAGACTTTCGACACTTTGGATTTGGGCAGAATAGGTTTCCATCAAAGAGTCCCTATAACTCTCGCGATGTGACTTGCTACCATTGGCAGCTTGGCCGAGCAGGCTCGTGTATTGTTTCTTTTTGCCATGAAGCCATCTTGACAGGTAATCGAGGATGCCGAAAACGCTCTAAATGACAGTTAGCGTATTTTAATGTCTGCAAGAGGGAGCGAACGATGTTCACTAACCTCACTGCAAAGAATTATATTTTCTCTGGTTTGGGTATTCCCATCAGGAAGAGGATGGGAAAGAACTCTGGTCAGTTCCTCCTGGACTTGCTGCTTTTGCAAGTCGGTGCCACCAATAGCAATATTCAGAACTGCAAACGGAAGGAGAAAAGATGCTATAGAGATGTCTTGGCCTCTGATAATTCGGCTGCAGACACTAAATATCACCTTCACATTATCACCATTGGCCTTCAGCAGGAGATCTTGTACGAAAGTACGAAGCCACTCGCCGTAACTGAGAGTAGAAGAGAACAATGGATAGTTGCAGCTAGTGCTAATAGCACCGATGGTAACCGTGTATTTCGATGTCAGAAATGGGGTCAAAGTGTTGCGAACAGTCTCAGGAAGATCCATCCACCGGAGGTACTTATCATCTGATTGTATCTCGCGGGATCGTTGAGTGACTGTTGAATGCAAGTTGCACACCTTCAGTAAGGTCTGCATAGCATAGGCAAGAAATCCCTGAGCCTTAGTATTAGAAGCTGACAGAAAAGCTTCAACCAGAACGTATTGAAGAAAGAATAGGATGAAATCGAACGTCTCTTCCATTCTGTCAAAATTCGAAATAACAAGGATATCTTTTTTCTCTCTCACAGTCTCTACCCTATTAGGGTCAAGACAGCCAACTAACCCGAGACACTGAGCAGAAAGTATAGTTATGTTGTCTGAACTAGTGTTAAATTTCACGCAGCAATCCAGTAGCGACCGGGTCAATTGCGCTACAACAGCATCGGGTTGTTCATTAAGAACCGACCTGTGCAGAAATTCCTCGTTTAAAGTTAGATATGGAACAAGCTCCTTCAAGGCTTGTTCGACGACAGCCGCATTTTCATTTTGGCAGCGTCGGCTGAAAGCCATGAAGCGAGACCTGACATCCATTTGCCCCTTCAGCTGACTTAACTCGATCTCAAATCGACTCAGAACGGGTATAGAGGACAACGATGGCATCGTGTGGAATATCTCACGCACCATGGCGCTATGTTTCTTCATAATGTAGTCAATGAGGTCATGGGCTTGTTGTCTGCTACGGACATGGAAAACTTCCCAGTACTTAATAATGATGGCGAGCGTCTGATCAATCAGAGGTTCAAGTTCTTCCTCATCAAGAGACATCATTAGCACACTCCAAGCGGTGAAGGCATGGTCACAGAGTCCTTCATTCTCCAATGCTGATCTGAGACAAGCGCAAATCTAAAACAATTAATTCTCAGGCAAGAATAAATGTATCACATATACAGGATCCATTCACTAACCTGGGGTAGTGCACTGCTGAAGTGGCCTTTCGCTATCCTGATCATTTCTCCAATAGCGACGATGTTGCGCTTCTTCTCCATTGTCGGCTGCCTTATCTGGAAGTCGTTGATGGTGTGAGCGAACTGTGTGATGATACCAAGAACGTGCTCTTCAATAAAGTTGCCCAGTAGATTCTGCCTCTTGGACAGTGCATTTCCTGATGTTGATTTCCGGGGTACATAAGTTGCTAGAAGCTGGAGGGCTCCATGAAACTGACCACAAATTTAGTAAATTAAGAAACCGCTGGCTATTAGTAGGACTCCATACCTTGTCACCTTTCCCATCACCTGCGTCACCCAGATTTTTCAGAAGCTCGCACGCTATAAGGATTGGTTCTGTTCTTAGGAAAGTTGCAAGGGTGCAGCCTTTGAATTCTGAATCCACATGCTGGAAGAGTGACACAATCATCCCTTCTGGATCCGAGGAATGTTGACTGAGTAAGAAGGAGAGAATAGATGCTAGGTTGTTGTTCTCCGAGCACAACTCGAAGGGAGACTTAGGCTTCTTATAGCTGGCACCGATCCGCGCGATGATATCTCGTTTCCGCATCAAGACCAAATAAGGTAAGATGTGAATCTCCGTCAGCCGAAGGTAGTCATCGACATTCATCCCAAGGAGATCGCACAACTGTTCTGCCATGTGTGGGCGGGGTTGGAGATTTTTGACAACTGTAACTGAGAGTGTCCTCCAGAATGGTCGAAACAGACCTGCAGGCGTTATTGAGAGCCGTTGCGAAAGTTTCAGGAGCTAGGTATCTCTTAGTAAAAACGTCCTTGCAGAAGGTACAGGGAAAAGAAGAAATTTAATGAGTAAGAAAGCAATCAAGAACAGAAGCTCATAGTTTCAAGATATGACTTACTTCCACGTATGCTACGCTGCAAATGTACGGGTTCGTATGTCCAAGGTATTCAAGAAGTCGAAGAAGGATAAGATTCATTTCTTCGTCACCAGATATTCTAAGAAGTAAGTGAGCTGAGATGCTGATTAAGGTGAACATTCTACTCACTCAGCAAATTTACACAAAGAAAGTATACATGTCTCTTGAACAGGTATCTCCCGTTTTTCCGAAAGCGTCTTCAAGCAATCTAGAACAACGACAAAATTCGACCGGCGAACTTCTGGATCTATGCATGGACGCAAAAAAGCTGTAATTGTGTGCCTGATGAGAAATCAGCACTGTTCCCACGGAAAGAAGAAGGGACGCCAATACCCCGCAACTATTCGAACCTCTCTGACGGAACTACGCAGCGAATGTAGACATAATTCGCCAAACATTGATGAAGTTAACTGGAATTGATCACATTCCGGGTCATGGACCAGAATCCTTCGTAGTGCGAGCATCGACGCTATCCTGGGTGACGATGCACGGGCTAAGCTGGATAAAATATTCGCCAACGTTGTCCGTACCTTGCTGAAATAAGGATTGCGCCAAGGAAGGAAGATATCCTTCTCAAAGTTGCTGGAGTCACAAATACAACATGGAAGCAATTTCGATTCTGGCACATCAGGGGAATTTTCCAGCAAACCATTGGCACCTGCGCACGGTATCTTTCCTAATGTGCTTACTAGAGTGCATTTGGCCTCATCAGTCAGGCGAGAAAAGTTTTCCCTTGAGGAGTCCTAGTTAGCAACATTCTACAGGCAAGAGTTGTGGCGAGTGACTCACTGAACAATAGAAGGAAGTTCGTCAAGAGCTCCCGAACTTTCACAGCCTAGAATGCTGTATATTTTCTTCAGAAAAGTCTGCAATAAATCCGACGGTGAAGATTCAGGGTAGTCTTTTGAAAGACGAATGCGCTTTCGTGCAGGACTACCTTCCAGAGTATTCTCGGTTTCTAGGAGACTCTCATCCACCTGTGTGTCTCCTGGAAGATCAGAAGTTCGCCTCTGGCAGCTATAACTGTACTGTTGGGTATTAGTACAGCTAGAATTCCTCTGCGGGGCCTCATTCAAAATGCTTAAGACGAGCTCCTGGTATCTAGTAAGCATCTATGTGTTAAGGCAGTTAGTCGACATACCTTTAGAGACGACTTGACGGTCTGCAAAGAAGAGCCATCATGCTCAGTCTGCACAAGGGTTGGGAGAAGAATGTCCTCCATGTATGTTGTAACAGCCGCAGACTCCATCGCAGCCCCTGCAGTGCTTTCGATAGCATGGCGACAAGCTAGCTGAACATTCGAGTCTTCGCACGGGGCACCGGACGACACTATATCAGCTACACATTGAAGACGAATGCACATAGCCTTCATATCAAGAGAAAACTCCCCAGATAACAAAGGGTAGGCATCGCAGAAATTCCCTAGACATGCTAAGAACTGCAGAAATAGCTGAGTCGTCGTTCCTGCACCGGACTCAATAATTTGGGACCATTGGAGCACAATCCGCCATAGCTGCACATATACATCAAGGTTCCAGGCTAGGTAATGGCGGATGATTGAAGTTAGACTATTCGAAGTAGAAACTATATTCGGCGGTGGCATTATAGAACTTAGTTCTAGGACAGAAACGACAACTCTCGGAAAAGTACCGAGTAATATATTCATGTTCGAGAGTTCACGAGTCAGGCCGAGCTTGTCTAATTCGATTGTAAAAGACACTCTTGAGCTAGGAAAAGATATTTGGGTTCGAGATGCTGAAAGGTCGAGGGCCTCGAGAGACCTCATCATGTCTGCAATATATCAGAAATGCCTCTAGGATGATATGGTCCGCATACCTTTTATAGCAGCTTGCAGAAATCTAGAGATAGTAAAGCCGAATGTTTTTGAAGTCGAAAGCTTGTATTGAGAGCATAATATGCTTGAGAGAACGTTACGGGTCCTTCCTTGCAGGCTCGGGGTGCAATTGCACAATAGATCGATCAGCCGGATGACGAGCCAAACATACAGAGGCGCGCTTATATCATTTCCCAGGACCTCGCTGTTGGAGAGTTCTAGTAGCACCTGGGGTGCCTTATCAACAGCTGCTTGAATAATATCCAAACAGTCCGAAATTTGTCCGTTGACATCGTTGGTAATGGATAGGTCGCTCTTATGATGACCATTTCCAAGACCAGCTTTTAAGACGATGCATACCAGATTGTTGACATCAGTCACACTATCTTCTAAGTTCAACTGGCTGCACCGACCCTCTAAAAGCTCCTTGCGAAGCTGTGAAAATGTTTCGCGGTTAAATTGATGCCGCTGACTAGCCTGCGATAGATGTGGCGCAAGCTGAGCAGCAAGGGCACCTGTAGCTGATTCCATTGACCCATTGCTACCGTTTTCTGGCATTATATATCGAGGGTCAGCTACATCCTGAGTGGCCATGACAGCCACGATCGGTCACGCATCGAGTGCATGTAGTAGAGTTTATGAACAAGCTTAAAATGGGGTTGAGGTCTGGACGCGCCGCGTTAAACTGTATTTGCGCATTAATACAGAAACTCTGTATTGTACGGTAAAATGCGAGAAAACCACCAAAGTTCTTCAAGGCCAAATGCAATGTCCGGCCCAAACAAATGATTTAGCCGCAGTTTCTTCCATGTTCAGGCAGATCATATTATTTTCAGATAAGCAGTTCTGAAGACTCCGAATCTAACTGAAGATAAAAGAACCTCTACTGTGGATACATGATAGCCTGAGACGGCAACATCGTCTGAAATCCATTTTCCCCACTACCGCCCCTCAGTGACTGCACGAAATTAGATATCTTCAGTGACTAGCGGCACGACGGCGTCTTAGAAGATACCTACTCCATACGTAGCAGTATTGCTGATCGGTCATGTATTCAAGTGGCGGAGTTGCGCATAGCAATCAATTACAAGAACATGAAGAGACAAAACATGAGTATTTCATGGAACAGGCTTTGCTGATGGTGCCGCTGCCCTCTACTATCTTTAGTTGAACATACTGATTTGCATTAGGGCGAAAAAGCGCTGGAGACCGGTGAAACCCCGGTGGGATGTGTCTTGGTATATAGAGGAGAAGTGATTGCTCGCGGAATGAATGACACTAATAAATCGATGAATGTATGTTCGATTGGACCTGATTGGTGTTCCTATTAGGATGCTGAGGATGCGAGCATCTAATAAGTCTATTTTTTTTTTTTTGCCGCCAATGTCCGAGCTTCGAATATGTGCTCACCGAGACTTGACAGGGGACCAGACACGCCGAGTTTTTAGCGATTGAAGAGGCACTTCAAAAGTACCCACGTGTAATTCTCCGAGAGACTGATCTTTACGTGACGGTTGAACCCTGCATAATGTGTGCCTCTGCTCTAAGGCAGTATCAGATAAGAGCCGTATACTTCGGCTGTGGCAATGAACGCTTTGGAGGTACGGGAAGCGTATTATCATTACATTCAGAGTTCGTCCAGCTTCTCCGCAACTGACCGGCTGACTGAGAATGGTACTGACGAATACATTCTCTTGAATTAGCTCCGGGATAGATCAGTCCTATCCCATCTACAGCGGCCTGTTTCACAAGGAAGCTATCATGCTGCTCCGTCGTTTTTACATTCAGGAAAATGAAAATGGTTTGTGAAAATTCTCTTGCATCATATTTGGATTGAACTGATAATGATAACGAAAAGCACCAAATCCTCGACCAAAGAAGAATCGAGAGCTTAATACAAGCTTTGACGACGATGTCTGACGTTGATCCTGTAGATGCAGCAAATGGCGTGCATACTTCTATTGTGCACTGGATCAAGACGCCGCTCGATCCTTCTGAGGACCGGGCGTTCATCGCACTTCAGCGGCTAAGACCCGGGACCAGATGACTCGCGATGAGGAAACGATATATTAGCCAGGACGGGAAAACAAAGGCACTGAACATTCAACCATAATGCACCGGAATTATGTACACAGAGCCCACGCCAGACCATGGGCATTCCTTGACTGATAAAGATTTTGTCATCTTCTATGCTCTCACGAGGAGCCTGCCTTGGCCAGTCGCTCACTCTCGAGTTCCCTTTCAGCTTGCTGGTAGTACTTGGCTGTGTCAACACCATGCTGTATGAAAAATTATGAATTAGCGGTTATTCCACACAACGGGAGTTTCACCTATAACTTGCCTGATCGTGGCTGACAATGTTGAACCACGGAAGGACGTGGACAAATAGCTCCGAATATCGAGAGTTTCTGGCCGCGACACCCTGAAGATATGGCGAGAGCTTGGAGGCACCGTACAAAGGCTCCCCCTTCTTAACCTTGTCAACCATTTCCCTCATGTCCAATTCCACCTCACGAGAATTCTCGGTAAAACCGTAAAAGCGATCTGTGCATGTGTTAGTCGCGGATATATGGGACAACTGCCGAGGGATGGTTATCAGCCATTGACATACTGCAGGATCGCTGGTAGAGGATGTGTAGACCGCCAACAACACCAATTGCGGTTGCCAGACGCATCAGAGGAGGGAAACCGCCCTTGCCAACATGCGAAGGGCTGACCCGTTCCATAACCCAGAAACCGAGAGGCCCGAGGGCAGCCATACCACCAGCCACGGCATAGTCAGAAGGTCTAGCGTAACCGAACACTCGTCTCAAGTGACTGGGATATCATCAGGATATGCTTGTTTATTGTTATCTCAATCGGAAGGGAATGACATACGGGTCAGCATCAATCAACTGAAGGAAGAGTTAGCAAAAGTGGTTCAAGATGGCAGGACATCACAGCATCATACCGGGTAGTCAGTGCGGGCCCGCTTCGGCGGGACAAGCAGCTTGTCGTGTTCAGCAGCCATATTGGTGAGGAATTGAAGTCCTCTAGGTGCCTAGATATCAACTATTTGATAGTTTTAGCGCTGGCGAGTCCGTACAATGCCCGCCGTGATCGAACTGGACTTCTGTATTGCCGAAGGCCTGGGAGGTCTGAGCCAAGCCGCCAGACATTAATTGGCTAACCAGGAATGGACTAGCTCATAATGCTCTTACAGAAAGTATTTCCGAATCCGCCGGTCGAGCGACCATTGAGCCCTCGAGGATTAGACATACTTGCGCAAAGCGATTTATCTCCAACTTACATTGATATTCGTAAATGTTTCTAAATTACGAATAACCATTGTTGAAATGAAGTGATCTTCTTTCTCCTTTCTTTTCTAGGACAAGAAATCTCATGAGTTTCCATGTTGCTTATATAATATGGATTTTTCTCGGGGCGCCATTATTACGATTTGCAGTAAATGAGGAACAGATCGAGAAGATCAGTAGATCTTATCTTTCGAATGGGTTCTATGTTTCTATATAATATTCAGATCATGAAATCTCTTTTTATTATCCTAGGTACTTACAATGAGTGGAGCATGTTAATACGAAAGTATCGAGTTAGGACTTTTCTATAGTGCTTACCGATTCGGGTAGGATCGCGTCACGTCAGAGCGCGTCCCGTCCAGCGTTAATATGTAATTACACACGACTGCTAATCAATGCTTGATGCAATGCTAGAATCACGTTACAATCGCTATATATGACAATACATAAAAAGCCCAATTCGCATTGTTGTCTACGCTTCAGATTGATCTTTTATAACGCCCAAGTAATATGAGCGACATCAGCGACGGCGACATTCGCCCAGCAGTGCCCGGACAGTCTGCCGCCTCTCCTCGTGGAGGCCATAATGATCTTTTTGATTACGATGTCGGTCTCGACGAAATCCTCGGAGAAATTTCTGAAAGGGATCCTGCGCCTAATGGGACTCCTTACAACCAGTCTGCCTCAGCACCAGCAGCTGGTTTGGGTCTAGACGAAGAAGTAGTTGTTACCAGAAGAAGACAGCCGGTCGCAAAACTCGATGAGTCTCTGTGAGTCCTAACTGATATACAACTATTTCCACCGATAGTGCAGTTGCTAATGATAGCCAAAGTATACTTTCACAAAAAGGTATTCCACGACTACGAAGCACAGCGAAGAAGTTGAAATTCAAGGGCAAAGGACACGAGGTTAGACATACGCTCTCTGATGCTACGTGGAAATCTAATAACTTTCTGTTATAGTTCTCGGATGCAGCGCGTCTTTTGAACTTTTACCAGCTATGGCTGGATGATCTCTTTCCTCGTGCAAAGTTTGCGGACGGTCTCTCTATGATCGAGAAGCTTGGACACTCCAAGCGTATACAGGTGATGCGACGACAATGGATCGATGAAGGAAGACCTGGTTACCATTTAGAAAATGATGGCTTCGACCAACAAAAAACATATTCTGTGACCATTGTGGAAGGAACATCTGCTGCGCTTAACCAAACGCCTGACCCGCATGGTCCTTCTGCCGCAACCGGAGAACAGCATTCTCCTAGGGTAGAAGATAGCATGCAGTCCATGGAAATTGATGCTCCGACATCCTTAGAGAGAGATACAACTGAGAGGAGACGAGAAGGAGATGATGGAAAGCTCTTCATGTCAGACGATGAAGGTGGCGGAAATGATGTAGGAAAGGATGCAGGTGATGAGGATGTCCCTGAAGAGGATGAGCTAGATGCTCTCCTCGCTGAACACGAGATGAAGGAAGATGAACAGCTCCATCATGAGTCTACGACGTCAATCGTTGTAAAGGAAAGAGCGCCTGAAGAAAGTTTTGAAGACGATCTTGAAGCCATGGCGGATTCGAATACCCCTTGGTAGCTATTATGCCTTTCTGTACTATAATGACCTTTCGCTGCTGGAATAGCTAAACGACCTAATCGACTTTATGACTACTTATCACGAATTCATATTCAACTAGACAGAAACACTTGACTGATAAATATCTATTGATGCTAGATGGCGGTAGTGAGATATAGTTCCATAAAACCTCTATGTACTACACATCTCGTTGTCAATGACGTCTATATCTAAAGAGAACATCATTCTTAGGAACCAAGTCTACAAATGAATACATGCCAAGACACCTGCGAAATTGATATAATTATTATACTAGCAAGAATTAGTTTTCCCGGAAAATAAAACCACTATATTTTTTCTGTAACGCCGCGACAATGACAAAGCTCAAAACCCCCCAAAAATCGCAATTAACACGCATATTCTACACGGGCATCCGCCACGAACCCGAATGGCACCAGACTCCCTTCAACGTCAAGGATACCAACAGCGCCTGAGAATTTGACAGGCTGAAGAATCAGTTATTGACTGGTTCCGTGAGGACAGAGAACTGGCCACCACCACCGGCCCAGTTGAGCTTCTTTCCACGGACAGCAGTGTTGTCGATAATGGTGGCTACCTCGATGTCATCCTGAGTACCTTGGCCGGTCTGATAAGTTGCTGAGAAACCCCAGGACCAGGCACGTCCTTCAGTGTCAATGGCAAGGGAGTGATCTGAGCCTGCTGATACAACGATTGCCTTGATCCCAGGAACGGAGGTGGGCTCAATCAGAATTCGTGGACGGCCACGTTCATCCTTGATGATGGCAGACTCGGGGAGACTGTCAATCTTGAGACCAGTCTGGTAGCCATCTACACGACCCCACGCGAGACAGTCACCGTTGCTGGTGACTGCGAGAGAATGATGGGCACCGCCGCACAGCTGTGTGATCTGCTTTCCGGAGAGGGATTCGACAACTTCCGGGTGGAGGATAGCAGCCTCGTCCTCACCGGCGCCCTCTTGGATTCCAGTCTCACCGAAGCTATTGAGACCCCACGCATACACCTTACCAGACTCATGAATGGCAAATGAGTGGAAAGCACCGCAACCGATTTGCACGATATTCTTGGGAAGTCCAAATTGACGCGGCTGGAGTCCGTTCAGCTTGTTGCGCTCCACAATGCGGCGGCCAAGCTGGTTCTGTTGACCACTGCCCCAGGAGTACACAGCGCCTTTCTCGTCAAGTGCAAGGACATGGTTGTCTCCACAAGCAAGATGTTTAATCTTCTTGAGAGAAGGGATCAAAATGGGGCTCGTCTGCACGCGGTGTTCAGGGTCGAATCCGAGAATACCATCATTGCTCTATGTACGTATTAGTCTTGAACTGCTCCATGTTATATGATGCGAAGAGTTCATACCCGGAATGTTCCCCATCCATATACAAGACCGTTGTCGGTGAGAGCAAAGCTGGAGCTGTCACCCGCGGCCACTTCGACAAATACCGTCCCCTCAGGGAAAGCTTCAGAAGCAATGGCGGTAGGTGTGGACTCATGCGGGTTAAGGCCACTGTCACTGTCATCGTCCGAATCCGAATCACTTTTGTTATCATCAATATCCTTGAACCCTCCTTCCCAGGTGGTATCCCGGCCAAGAGCACCTTGATCGTTCACACCCCAGGTGAGGATCTTATTGTCATGAGTGAGAGCAACACAATGCATACCACCCACGGCCACTTGCACGACGCCGACAGTTTCTGCCGACAGAAGAGCATTCAAACGCGGGCGCTTGACGTCAACCGCATTCTTTGCCGCTCCGAGACCAAGCTCACCAGAGCTACCTTCTCCACAGACGTAGACATTCAGTCGCGTCGTAGGTGGCTGATTGATCACAACTTTGGGCTTAGGCTTGGGAGCAGGTGGCTTCGCAACAACTCGAGGCTTCTTGGGCTCCCTGGGAGCCTCCTCCTCAGCTTCAGCTTTCCTTTTTCTCCCGGCGGGCGCCGATGTCTCAGCTTTCGCAGATTTGCGGACAGCAGCCGGAGCTGTTTTCCGCTGAATAGTCTTCGCAGGAGCAGTAGTTTTAGCCTTCGCAGTAGTATCACTGCGCGATGTCTTGGTTACCGTCGTGGTATGTTTGCTCGTCACTTTTGTCGTTGTTTTGGTTGCGCCAGTTCGTTTGCTTGTGGTCGCGGGTTTTGTGGAGGTTTTGGCAGCAGCAGCTGTTGTGACCTTTTTTGGAGGCATGGCTGAGGATTTAGCCTACCAAACAAAGAAAGGAAATAGAGGGAGTAAAAGCAAGAGGGGAGGAAAAAGCGTAGAGCGTGAGTCTGAAATTCTTCTTCCTGGGAACGCAAGTTTTCGGGGGAGCGCAGCATAAAAAGGTTGTTGTTCTGGGAAACGCGCTAACACAGCTTTGTCAGAACATCAGCATTCCGACCGCACGGGAGCTTGAGGGCACGCCAACCTCCACGCAATAGTGTAAAAAAGGATAATTAAATAATATATTATTTCGTCTATGTTTCTATTTTTCACACATGTTTATGTATCATTGGTTCGAGTCCTGTAGATCTGGACACTTATTAGAATGCTTATGTTTGCTGCACATCGCGTCAGTCCGAGTCTTCTCATTACCTTTTGTTAAACTTTGTGCTTGCCCGGCGCTGTCGCGTACAGAGCATTACAAAACTCTAGCACATATCTTGGACAAAAGGATATAATTTCACATCACATTGTCCCTTCACTGACAAAGAAAGGAAGTAAAGGAGAGCCGGATGGCATCCTGATCTTCCCACCTGTAGATTTATGCCACGAACATAGTCCAGGTTCCACTGGGGATAGAAACCAATACATCCCTTTAAGGCGACATGCAGAAAAAAAAAAAAAGAATTCTACACCGTAATTGAGCTGAGCGCCTAAGACATTAGGTATTGCTGGAGCTTGCAAAATAATACTAATTAATGTGGTAAGCTCGAAGCGCTCCTCGCCAAGTCAAAGGTCTTCGAGCTTAGTGCGCAGATAGCCGCCATGTCAGGAAACGCTCACATCGTTCTCCCAACTTTATTTAGTATACATGAATGTGACAGTAATTTCACTTACCTCCACTAAATATTATATCTTCTTGACTTTGCACAAGATAGCCATTGATTTCCAACCCTTAGAAACTATCACTGTACAAGCGATTAGGATCTACAACTTGCTTGAAGAAATGCGGGGTGAATAGACCGTTCTCGGGAGAACCAGTGGGGAACATTTCAATTCTCGTGCTGGTATACGATGATTAAAGAAGCCGTCCCTATGAGATGCATATAAGTATATAGCCAGGAGTCTTCTGAACCCCGCCCTACTGACCACCACTAGTAAATTCTTTAGCCGAGTTCCATAGCAATGGGAATCAAGATGTCCGATTAACCCAGGATTTATATCCGGCGTAGAATGGCTCCACGCTCGGCGTAGATATCCCCGAGGTAAGATAACGAGCGGACTTCCCCCGCGAGCATGTAGGTAGTTAGTTTTAGTTCTAAAGCGATCACGGAATACAAGGGACCCTTGAAAGATTAAGATACAAACAAAGATTTAAGAAATTACAGGACAAAACTAAGGCTAACACTCATGTCGCAAGCCACGAAGCTTCCTAAATTCTCAGAATTGCCTCTCAGAGAGGGCGACCCGCCATATTCCGCATGGGGATTGTATGGTGAGCATGATGAATTAGGCACTCTGAACAGGCAGACGGATGATTTGGTCGTCGCTGCTGCGAAAGAGATTCAGTCGGGCAAAAGGTATGATTGATTTACTTTTTAGATTTCTTGCTCTATTGCGTTAATATCCTGATAAGGGAGGGGCCCTATGAATGTATTGCAAATTACAGTTACTTATACAGGAATATCACCCTTACCTATTCTATTCGATGATGTTTAAAAAACGGGTTTAATATCTACACATTAATTGATTAAGCTAATCATCTTCTAGGATCTCATTGAACTGGCCACTTGATGCTCAAGACAAGATCCCTCTATTTGGCCGACATATGTTCCACAAAGAGATCATTGCAAAAACTCCACGGATTGTCAATGACGATGTGTGGACTTTCAACACTCAGAGCAGCAGCCAGTGTATGGATCATGATCCCTTGCCATAGCCTACCATTCCCCCTTTGTCATGTTTGAACCGAGGACGGAGGAAACTCTTCTGACGAATGTATAATGATTACAGGGGACGGTCTGCGTCATTTTGCGTACCAAACGGAGCAGAAATTCTATAACGGAGTCACAATGGACGATATTCACGGTCCAAACAAGGGCGATGTCAACGGGATTCACGGTATATTCTTCTTAATGTCCCTAAGACGGATGTTCACAAGACCGCGCTAAATCATTCGTTCTAGCTTGGTGTAAAAAGGGCATCGTAGGTCGCGGTGTCCTCCTCGACTACCATAGATGGCGGTTAGCAAACAATATCCCAGCTGAGATATTCAAGACGCACCCGATCCCAGCAGAACATCTCAAGGCAGTAGCAGAGTACCAGCAAACCGAGATAAAATTTGGAGATATACTTATTATCCGAGTTGGTGAGAGTTCCTCACCGAAGAGTGAATCAGGACTTGCGGCTTAATATCGCTGACTCCTGCGCAGGATATATGGAAGCATTCAGGGAACTATCGGATGACGAACTAGGGAGTCTTGCAAAGAGCATTCCGCACGCACTTATTGGCGTGGAGCAAAGCAAAGAAACACTCGAATGGATCTGGAATAACTTTTCCGCAGTTGCCGGAGACCACCCATCCTTCGAGGCCTATCGTAAGCGTGCCGCCAATCTGTTGCAGATAGTCACGAGGGCTAACAGAACGAATACAGCGCCTCCAAAGGAACTTAGCCTGCATGAAGTTCTCTTGGCTGGATGGGGAATGCCTATTGGAGAGCTGTTCGACCTGGACGAATTAGCCCAGCATTGCGAGAAGGAAAAAAGATGGTCTTTCTTCATAGCCAGTGAGCCGTGTAACGTGCCAGGCGGCGTAGCAAGGTCTGTACAACTTTCCACGAGCAACCTGACGGCATCGTTTTCTGACCTCTGACATTTAGTCCTCCAAATATAATCGCGATATTCTAGGCAGAACAGTATAGTCAAACTCATGATCCTTCACGGGCAACAGCTTCAATGCCGGACAAAATAGGCTGATCCGATGGAGATGGAGGAACTCTGATCTTTCCGCACATGATGACATTCTGTCCCATGGGAGTCCAAATGACATCTCTTGGACTCAACGCAGCTTTTGGTTTCCCATCATCGTCCTGTTTGGAATCAGGACTTACGTTGACTCCGCCCCTACCAAGATATGTAGGAGCAACAGTAACGATAATTGAGTCGATGAAATCGGAATATTCGGGGTTTAGGAGCTCGCTCAAGACGGTCCCGCCTCCTTCGATCATCACACTTTGTATTCCTTCCGCAGCCAACGCACGTAGGATGGCTTCCCAACGTAGTCGCCAGCTCTGGTTATACTCCACGATCCGTAAATAATCACCTCCGTATCCCTTAAGCATCATTAATTTCTGTGGGTGAATCTGGGCGCCCGGAGAGACAACGATCCAGGGAGCCTTGCCCTTTCCTTCTACCGCAGTCCGGAGCATTCTGCATTCAGGATGGACGTCCCATCTCCCAGTAGGGTCGACAACGACTGGTCTCGGCTGCCACATTCTTCCAAGGCCACCGAAACCGCCTGCACCTTCAAGTCTGCAGTTCAATCCAGGATTATCAGCAAGGACAGTGCCTACACCGACCAAAATGGCGTCATGGCGGGATCGAAGATAGTGTGTAAGGAGCTTGGCTTCGGGACCTGACAACACGGTCTGCATGCCGGGCATGAGGGAAACTTTGGAATCCATAGACGACGCATATGATAGCGTGACGTGAGGAAACCGACGCCTCTCATCGTGGTTTGGCAAATAAGGCTCTAGGAAGTCTAGAGAAAATTGGGGGAAAGGTAAAGTATCTGGAGGCAAGGGTGGTTTCTCGTTCTGCTCGACTATCTCCTGGGATGGCATTTTATCTTGAACTCCCGTCCCATTTACTCTTACGATACCATGTCCTTGCTGATATTCATAACCGTGATGGGGGATCAGTTTGATCTCTGGATTCTGAATCCGCCATTTGGAAGAAACATTGCGAACATCAGTGACAGTCAAGAATTTGCCTCCAGATTCAATGAGCTTTTGTGGTTCCTCTTGGAATTTTGTAAAAATCGAGGATGGCAGATAGCCTTTGACGGCCTCCCTTCTTGCAAATTCCATAAGCCCTGAATTCCGCTTCACCTTATCGATGTAATCTAGATCGTGGGAGTGTGTTCGACTGCTTCCAGGTGTTCTTGAAATAGTTACCGTCGAGTATGCTCCTTCAAACCGGACAACCTTGATTTGGAAATTGCAGATTCCACCCTCCCGTATGCTTTTCTTCCTGGGTCGCTTACCCTCAGGCAAAGGTCGAGCTTGTGACGCGCGGCATGTCGGACGGCGCAGGCGGCACATGTAATAATCCGTTGTGCAATGTCCTTCCTTGCTCGAATTCGACCTTTGTTTGACCCAGACATTATCGATAAATGGCCAATATGTCTCGAACTCCTCGAAGCTAATTTCGATCGGGTCTTTACATTCAAATAACACCTGTCTTATTCTCGCAATATTTGGGGGATTGTCAAAGAGACTATAGTTTGCTGGTTCATTTCGTGCGGAAATGTCGATGGTATTCTGCGACTCGTAGGTGCTGTCTTGCAGAGACGTACCATTTTGCGACGGTTGGTCCGGCGTTATATCTTGTCGAAGTTCGGTGTTCGCGGATTCTGTAGCTTTTGAGGCTTCTTTATCTTCATCAAGTTGCATATTATCCTGATGTGCAGAATCGCTATCGACATCGATGTCCGCGTCAGAGGCTATCGTAGAATCGCGTCTGGGCGCCTGCGCCGTTCCATTCTGGGATGTACGTGCACCTGCATCTGGACTTGTTGGACTTGACCTTGATATCGATACAGGATCCCCTTCGGATAAGGGGTGGTCCATCTCGAAGGGTACGGTCTTCAATCTGCAGAAGGCATATAGACAGCTGCGGAATCTCAGAGGTTACCCGTGAGGTCGTTATCTTGTAAAGTATGATCTATACATGGTTTCACCTAGTACTTGTAAACTTATGCCATGAATTTCCTCTTTCTCCAATAGACTCACGTTCTTGAAAGTACTTGTCGGTGGAGATCTCGTCTTCCCAGTTGGGTCTCTGCTGGAGAATCGGTGGGATGTTGCGGCGCGGAGGCTTACTCGTGCTTTGGCCGCGGAACGCGGCCGCTACAGAAGGTGCGGGCACCGCCTCCCGTTGCACAGTTTAGCGAATCGGGAGACTTGTTTACCGAACAACATTCTATCTATAATTAAGGAATCGTGTAACATAAAAGATGGAGACGCAACGTATAGTTTGAAATAAAAAAAAAAAGCACTGACTGCTCTGGCTTGGGGCACAGCTATGCAGCGCTACTTATTTGAAGACGACTAGATTATTATCAAAATGCTTTAGCCATGAACGTTCCACATTAATACGCTCCAATATCTCCTCCAGCCCGAGCAAGAGTCTCGTACACCCTAGGCGGCAGCTTATATTTGATCATACCCGCAAAGATCATAAGATCCTTAGCCATCACCAACAATTCATCCGCCAAGCTCTTCCTGATCTCATTCTCATAGGTGCCAGACTCAAGCCTTTCACGCTCATGACCAATGCAGGTGATACTCCACATGATCAAGTGGCCAACGTTACGTGAAATGACGGCGGGGAAAGATGGGAATCCCTGGGCGGCACTTCGAATATACTGGACAGAACCCCTAGCGCGTAACGGAAGAATGTGCAGCTCGTTGATAGTCTGTAGACCGGTTGTTAGTTTCAGAAGAGATAGCAAGAGCCAAAACACCAATGGAATCAGAAATAGAAAGTAGGAAACTTACATCAAGAGCAGTTGTCCATTCCCCAGCTTCTACTTCCGTCTTCGCTTGCATCATGCGAAGCAATACACCACAAGCATCACGGTTTATCTGGCGGATGCGCTGGTAATACAAAGCATTTGAGTTATAAAGACTGATCATGTTCCTTGCGAGTACCACGGGATCATCCACTGTCGTGAGGCTCAGGCTGCTTCCAGGCTCAGATGGTTCTTGCTGTTGACTGTCAGGGGTCGTCCTTGGCTTCAAGGGTTGCAATTTTAGGGCAGATCCTCCGAGCTCTATAGCAACAGCATTAGATAGTGCCTTGTTAATTATCTCGATAACTTTGTCATATTCTTCGGCAAGATGGTACAGCAGTACTGCATCCGTTATCAAGCCCTTGTCATCCGCCACAGCCGCAGCCTGGATAGTAATCGTTTTCAGGAATGCATCTTGATCTTCTAATCCAATGAGACCTAGGCGTTGTTCAATAACACCCTTGATTCTGGTTCCATCCGCACGCACATCACCAAGTAATTTGGCGAAATCTCGGGTCTCCAAGATGAACTCTCTCAAAGCCTCGTGGCAGACAGAGGCCTGGGACTTGCCAAGAGCACCTGGGAGATTAGCACTTAAGCAAATGAGAGTGAAATAGTCGACAGCAGCCTCAACATAACCAGTACGGAATTCCCGTGTATACTGAGTGATGAGATAACTGAAGTTAATTTGCGGGAATTGCTTGGTAGAGAAAGACACTGTCAAAAATATCAGCAAGGAGTCCAAGGCAGGAGAGCTCATTTTCAACTTACAGAGTTCCTCGCCAGAAGTGTAAAAATCCGACACGCGCAGAAGTCCGTAGTAATTCAAAGCGATAGCAAAATGAACTGCACTGACTGGAGCATATGAGCCAAGATATGAAACGGCCTGCTCGAACATTCCTCCCAGAATCTGTAATAGGAAAAAAGTTCCATAGCCGCCGGGCCCTTCTTGTCCCTTGGTAAAGACACGCTGTCCGATTTCTGTGATATCCGTTTGAATATCCTCCAATCCGAAGACATCACCCGCAGTCTCCTCGGCGCGTTCATCTTCTCTTGCAAGGCAGAACTGCAACCACATCCAGTCTTCTACACCTTGTACTATACCGTCAAGCCTTCTGCGACCGAGATCGCAGCGCCCGATAATTTTGTAACAGGCCATCCTGTAAGGATCAACCGTGTTCTCAGGTGCATTGCGGGCCCTCTGTTGGTATTCTCCGTTGATTTTCTGCTGAAGGTCTCTTGACAGCCTTCTGTTCTGCGCATAAGTTGTCATGTATGTAACAAACTTGTGATCTAGAGACCTAAAGCCAGGGTCTTGGCTAACATATTCTGCTGCTTCGGTGATAAATCCACACCGCAACAAGTAGAATATGAGAATCCAACAGTAGTCTTCGCCAACCATCTGGAGTTCAGTACCATCCGGAGCCAAGTCCTTTCTCGCAGCACGGAGTCGGATATATGCTCGGATCTTGCTGATGATTGTCGGAACGCCGCCAAGTTGTGCTTCGCGAGGGTTCTTCGCAATCATGTTCTCAATCTCGCTGTAGAATAACTTCTCCAGGAAAGTCCTTGATCCCTCGATGATCTTCCGCCTGAGATTCATCGCGCCCCGCGAACTTGCGCTTTCATTCAGATAATCCTCAGAGAATTGTCGCTCCTTAATAGCACCGGGATCTGAAGGGTTATCGATGCTTGCATCCTCCTTGGTAATCGCTATGAGAGCGCGGTATGCGTCATACAGTTGTCGGGGAACCTGGAATGGTCAGTCGGCTGTTTCCTTGGAATCTTGAAAAGACACATACATCACCGCCAGCATGTTCCTCAACTTGGGCAAACTCATGGAGCACGGGGAAAGTCTTGTGCTGAAGTCGAGCAGAATTTAACCGTTGTACCTTGTCTGCAAAGTATCCCATCTTCTCTCGTAAGAAACCGCTATCAGGCGATTGGATACCCATGCCTTCGCCGCGCTCTCCTTGGTCCCCGAACAATTGAGACCTGCCCAGTCCACTTCCCGGGGATCCTATGACGGATTTATCTAGACCTGACCGCCCAAAAACGCTTCTCCTACCAGCTCCAATCGAATCACGAGCAGGGGTGCCTGGTTGTTTGGGCTGTTTCAAAGACCGGCCAAATGGACCTCTCGCTGTTGCTCCAAGGCTCTCCGCACGTATGTCATGCTTCTGAGCTAGTCCGAAGTGCTCAAAGACCTTTCGACGCTGCTCGTCCCAGTTTAGATTGACCTTTTCCTCCAAGAAAGCGTCAAAGTCACGGTGCACACGAGCCAGGCTCTCCGCAATCATTGCCTGTCGGCCGCGCTGCTGAATTCCTCTGAGGAATTTCTCATTATCAGGGTCGAATACATCTGGTTGCTTAAAAGGGCTCGATGCAGCCGCCTGGGTGTCGAGTGACTTCAGATCACGCATAGCACGTCCGGGTGAGATACCAGAGGCCGCAAGAAGAAAATGACTAGTATACAAGAAATATTTAGAATCCATCGTAATAAAGACAACTGTTGATGCGATCTACTTACGCTTTGGTATCAGCACCCTTTTGCTGGTCGCTCTTCACCCCACCAGTGCCCAGCTCTCTGGCCTTTCTCCTGATGTCATCAAGTCCCAATTGCAAGCTCGGAATCTCTCCAAGACCATCATATTGCGCAGTCGTAGATAAAGGTCGCTTCTTTCCCCGTTCCAAGAGACTATTGAAAAAGGCAGGCTGTGTTGTCTGAGTTGAAGACAGACCCCCAGCGCCTTGCTGACTTTGTCCAAGAAATTGCGGCTGTCCGGCTTGCTGTTGTTGTGGCTGAGATCCAAAAGCAGAGAATCCGGATGTAGGCTGACCAGCAGTCGCAGCCGGCTTGCCAAAGGCACTCGTGGAATTATTTGGCGAGAAAATGCTGGCCGACTGCTGTGTCGTCGAGGCTCCAAGGCCCCCGCCTCCAAATAGAGAGGACATTGTCGATTCCACACGTACAGCTACTTTTAGAGGTAGGAGGGAAACGAAACTAAAGGTCTGTAGTTCCTACCAGCGGATCGCGCCAAAAAAAAAATGGCGGTGTCAACCACAACTCTTTTGAAGATCTAGAGAATCGCGTAGGATAGCTAATGTGGATCCTTGTTGAAAGACAGAAAAAAGTCAGTCAAACCGGCAAGACAACACAAATACAAAAAAACTTTTACCTACCTCTGCTCTGACGATCTGCTCCAGGACAATCGGAGGCTGGTCCTCTAACGGCTTGCAGACATCCCTAGCAGGCAATTCATTGTGTTTGGTACAGCTTAGGAACCCGGTTCAACATGATTGTTTGCTGTGTTTGACGGATGAACTATGTTCCGAGCATCGTTGACTGGCCCGCGCATTTAGTGTAAAGCGAGGCCTGTAGTAACATAGCATGTGAGTTATTTCCGAGCATTCGACAACCCAACATCTTGCGGTCCTGAGGGACAGTCCTTGAGGTTCGCAGTTCAAACAATGCCGGTTTTCCAGTCTAAAACCTTTCATCGTACGACGACGGCATCGTCCTCTCTGGGTGAACGCCTCGGTGCCCTCTACCGGTCCAAATTACCCAGGCACCCATTCTTTCTTTTTGGTCTGCCTTTTATTTCGGTCATGGTCCTAGCATCATTTGCTCTCACTCCAGCAACTGCATTGAGATATGAGCGACATGACCGAAAAGTCCATCAACTAAGCCAAGAGGAAGCTATGGAGCTTGGACTGAAGGGTGCAGACGGCGAAGAAGGAATCAAGCGGAATCCACGGCGGAGAATTGTTGGCAGTGAAAGAGAGGAATACTATGTAAGATTTGAGGACATGACTCTACATAACGGCTTTTATAGAGTGCTGTGAGCTAACAAGTCCGTCTCACTACAGAGGCTGATGGCCAAGGACCTGGATACTTGGGAGCAGAAACGAGTTCAGAGATTCAAGGGTGAACCAGACGGGAGACTGTGAACGTCAGCTTCGCTTTCATGTTCTTTCATCTATCTTATGAGAGCACATGCTCTGGTTCTCTGATCACTACATAGATCAAGGACCTGGAGAGCTCTTACAGGATGAAGCTCTTTCCGCGTCATCCGTATGAAGCGGTATGTACGATATTGAACGATCACGTTGATACGACCTCAACAGCAAACACTAAAGCACAGTTTGGGTTTTTGTTCGACGGCGACAACGTTCACCGATGTATTATATTGATCATCTGGCTGGGCTCTCGATATGAGTGTTCAGGCCACCCCAGAAGGAGATCGTTTCATGAGGGCTAACAGGGAAGCACGACAGGTCCTGGCAGTTTGAAGTTCCTCGTGGACCTGAGTACTCTTCATGCACATACAGGAGTCTGTTGTGATTTGGCAGGAAGGCTCCTTTGTTAATCAGCACATCCTAAAGTTGATATCACTCTCCACACACTGAAAAGGTTTAGCAACCACATATTATGGCTTTAGCGTTGTATGCATGTTTATAATAGGAATGTCCACGTGGTATTTAGTTATGAACCGCTTCCTCTCATGCCACTGAGATTGAGTGATCTCCGGGACCTCCGGATCTTTTCTTATTAAGTAGAACCACATTAACCGGACCTCAAGCGTTGTTAAACTCTATCATTACTCTCTGAGTATGCTCGATATCCCCATTTTTATTTATGAAGATTATGCTTGACAATTCCCAAGTCAGTTATGAATTGTTATAGTGACATTCTGTACTAATGAAATACATGCCTTGCGGTCTCGCCGCCACCGTGGGGGTAGAAAAGCGGCCCCCCATGACAATACAGAATAGGCGTTATTGCAAGACCACACCCATGTACCACACACAGGAATTCTCGAAAGTAATGCAACGGCAGGAATTGCGACTTTGATCAACTTCTAGCTCTGATTGGAGCTCATCTCAGGAATGACCGATTATCGCCCCATTGTTGCGTATTGTTCACGGGGTCTTCGCGAAACCGTTCAAACGGCTTGGAGGTCCCACCGAAGTATACTCGAGTGGAACGGTGCTCACTTCTTGTCTTATCTTGAAATCAGGAAAAAAGAAGCATCATATTATCTGATTTGTTTCACAAATTGCCACAAATTCCAGATCGTTCGAACCCTTTACACGAATAGGAACCCATTCCCTCTGCATACAGAGACATCTAGAGGTTTGAGCGTCTTATCTAGGCCATACTGATTGAGTACAATACTATACCCCTATCCTCTCCGCTTCGTTTCTCGGTTACCGGAAGCTTCTTCGACGGCGCGTGTACAAGAAGCGGTTAAAAAAGAGAGGGGAAAGGAATCGATCGATCGATTAATCCATCTTGGATGGTTATCATAGATGTCAAGCTTGCCAGCCGTGTGCTCAGCAAATGCCCCCACCGTGGGAATGCGGCACGGACCCGAGGCCGCATGGTTGAGGGTGCTCTAGTGCTTTATTTTTTTTTTTGAGACTCTACCGTACTCGAGGTGAGTGCGTCGTTTTGTCCAGGCCTTGTCTGTCTGTCAGTCTCCTCCACTCAACTCTAATCCGCCTCTCTCTCTGCCTCTCTCTTTTTTCTGTTCTTCCCCTTCTCCTCCCATTAGGGTTCATTCTGGTGCGCCCCTCAACAATAGCTCCTGAGGTGGAAACAGAGACAGCACCAGCTTGATCACACCTTCATCTTGTCCTTCTGCCCCGACGGCTGCTGTTCAGGCTGATCAGATGAGAGCATTCATCGCGGTTTGCCACCAGTGCTGGTTCCTGGGTTCCAGAACATCGGCCGTGTTTTAGCACGCACCGCAAGGCAGCCCGCACCGCCCTTTTTTCTCTCGCTCCAGACCCCTCGGGCGCCCACTTGGAGTTTAGGCTAACGGGCTCCCATCACGTCATCTCCAGTTTTCTTTTTTTGCAAGCGCTTTTCTGAGGACCGGTGATATCAGTCCGCTCCACTCGTCTCGACCAGGGCGGAGCCAGTCAAAGGGTCTCATACCCAGGAACTCGCCGCCATCATTTCGGCTTCAACAGTTGTTCTTCCCGCCTGAACTCATCCACTTTCCTCTGGCTCCGTTTCTTGGGTCGGTCCCCACAGCTGCCTGATCGTAGAACCCCGGAAATCGCCTGCACTGCCGGGAGATCTGGCGACTCATCGTCCATTCCTCTTCTCGCCTACATCCTCTCCCTCTCCCGACTCCTGGGCCACCACACTTTCGTTTCCGCCATAAAGTCCAACGTCCGCGTCTAGTCCTGGAGTCGGTCTCCCGACTGGCTGCCTGGCGTGCACTGTTGGCGGGCTCTATCATCACCAGATTATTATTTGCTGATTCAACTGCACCACCGCTGGGAGGAGACTGCTCCTGTGCTGCGGATATACCACGGGAGAGAGAAGTCTCGATTTCAAAAAGGAAGAAACGTGAGGCTACTTCTTGACTTTTGCGGAGACTCCAAAATGGCCCGGTCGTTCGTTTCCTATCTTAACGCGGAGGCTCAACTATAGAGGACGCAGCGCATCCGCGCTGTCAGATACACAAACATGTCGTCAGTTACAACAACTTCCAGGCCGTCACCATCGTCACCCTGGAGCCCACCCCAGGCACATCCCCATACGAATGTCTCAACAACACCAGGAGGCCTCCCAGCGAGGACACCTGGAGCTAATGTCCCTTTCCCTTCACCCTTCCTGAGTACTAATCTCCGCTCCCCGCAACAAGTCCCTGGCCCCAGAACGCCGAGTCCAAATTATTTCTGCATCGAGGTTGAAAATACGAGCAATCCACCAGACTCGAATCCTGGCCCGTATACCAAGAGGAACTGGGAAGCTTTCCTACAACCATCATCGATCCCTACCCCCCGGCTCCAGATGACAGCTTCCAATCCGGCCTTGGGAGACTATCTCGGTTCCAAAAAGTTCGAGCTCAAGCCACTCGATGGACGAGGCCAAGATGAGACGAGTCCTGTCGCTGACAAAACTTACTGCTGGGAATCTCAACTAGGTAATGACTATTTTGGATCAGCTCAGGGAGCACGGCTCCCTGAAGAGACTGCCAATCAGGACCTAATGCACATCAATCCAGATCGACCCATGGGATTCAATAACACCGGGGAGAATGACCACATGTTTTCCAAGTCACCGGATTTCTTTCAATTGGGAGCGCTGAACCCGTCCATGAGTTTCCCATCACCGTCCTATACCCACCTTACCTCTCTACAGATGCCTCAGGGAGCTCAGCATCGTCCAAGTCTCCCCGATCCTTCACACATCGGCCGCTCCATTTCAGAGTCCGGGTTTCGGGTCACGAAACGCGCGGAGACGCTACCGGCCTCGTTCGAACATGGAAACGCCTGTCTTGTTTCACTAGAGCGATGCGCAGAGATGCTATCTCAACCCGATGACACATTACTGCTAGATGTGCGACCATATCCTCACTTTGCCCAGGGGCATATAAAAGGGTCTCTTAACTTATGCATTCCTACCACACTACTCAAACGACCTTCATTTAACACCCGAAAACTTGAAGATACGTTCACGGATGAAGGCCAGAAGTATAAATTTGCAAAATGGAAGGAGTATTCTCGCATTGTCGTCTATGATGCCAACACATCCAAGATGCAGGACGCTGGCCCTCTATTAAATGTTTTGAGGAAATTCAGCGCCGATGGGTGGATTGGTGAAGCTCTGATTCTTTGCGGTGGCTTTGCCGCCTTTTCAATTCGTTTCCCGGATCATGTCGAAAGTCAGCAGAAGCAGACGCCTAGCACGTTAACTGACAAGCCGCTGTCAATGAACCTCAGTCTACCTTCAATTGCCCCTGTTGTCGGCGGTTGTGCCATTCCCGAATCGTCTTCTGCTGCTAATCCGTTCTTCGGAAATATTCGCCAGAACATGGACCTGGTAGGCGGCGTGGGGCAGATGCCTGTCAAGCTTCCGGAGGGATTGACGGAATCCAAGAGAAATCAGCTCCCCTCTTGGCTCCGTGACGCGTCAGACGCCAAGGATCAGGGGCACGCGGTCTCCGAGAGATTCCTAGACATTGAAAAGAGGGAGCTGCATCGCATGCAGGAAGCTCTTTCTTCCAAAGTTTCATATGGACCCGCTGCTGATTTACCCACTGAAGGTTTCCGGGTAGCCGGGATAGAGAAGGGATCAAAGAACAGATATAATGACATCTATCCTTTCGATCATTCGAGAGTCCGGCTGCAAAATGCTCCGTTGGGAGGATGTGATTACGTGAACGCTAATCATGTCAAGGCCGAGTATACCAATAAGAAGTATATTGCCACACAGGCCCCAGTACCCGATACGTTCAATGTAAGTTGCTATTTCTGCCCGCCTCATATGCCTTACAACTGACAGGATGGTAGGATTTCTGGCGCGTGGTCTGGGAACAGGATGTGAGAGTCATCGTTGCTCTTACTGCAGAGGTCGAAAGAGGACAAGTGAAGTGTCATCCCTACTGGCACTCTGGGGACTATGGACCTCTCAAGCTCAAGACTCTTGCTGAAAAACGCATATCCATGGAATCTAGAAGTATTCAGCAGGATGCTTCGCATATTACTCCCTCCATAATTGATCGGAAGATAACCGATTATATTAGTTCCGGCCAGAGTACAAGGGCGGTAGAAGCCCTCGAGCCTGCTGGGAAAGATCCTTATATCGTTGTGCGACATTTCACTCTGTCGCATTCTGCTTTTCCTTTCCAGCCAATCCGAGAAATCACACAGTTGCAATACCCGTACTGGCCTGATTTTGGGACAACATCCCAACCGGTCCATCTCCTGAAATTAATCGAGCGATGCAACAAAATCGCACGATCTGCTGCTAACAATCCTGGTCCTCTGGATGCAGAGCCGGCTGGCCGCCGCCCTATACTGGTGCATTGTAGCGCCGGTTGCGGGCGTACAGGGACCTTCTGCACTGTTGACAGTGTATTAGATATGCTAAAGCGCCAGCGAGCCAAAAGCAAAGCATCGCATGGTGCGGAGCATCCTACCCCTGACAGCAACCGATGGATCTATAATGATGATGTAGATCTGGTTGCCAAGACGGTGGAGGATTTCCGAACTCAGAGACCAAGCATGGTCCAGAATCTGAGTCAATTCGTACTTTGCTACGAGAGCATCCTGGAATGGTTCGTCTCGCAAACGGGCGACGATAATGCCGGCCCCTCGGATCAAATGGATGTGGGGAGGAGTTAACAGGGACGATTTGACGTATACCCCCATTATTTGTAAAGCAGTATAAAGAACGGTGCTGGCGCATAGGGACACAGAACTAATGACCCTCATGGCGTATATGAATTGCTATTCAAGGTGTTCTATATTCTTCCAAAGTGCTTTTCTTCCATTTTGGCTGCTTTCTTCCGTATTTTCTCGGATGACGAGTAAACCTGTCTGTCCCTGATATATATCTTTAAACGCATTTGACGGTACTAAAGGGAGCCTAACCTTCTATGGGATAAAGGTTGGTCGATGTTGCTGTAGAAGTTCGTACCTACGTGGTAGGACACTCTGGCAGGTGATCTACGGAGCTGCGGGCGCTCCACAGGGCAGCTCATCTGGGCTTTCCCTTGTGGTTGGATGGTATGGGTATCACGAATAATTTTATGATAAAAGCTCCTGAGACTTTCTCAATTATTTTTTCCATCTCAATGCATTGTGCATTGGACACTGATCGCCACATTGGCCGTCATTATTGCCTAGGCCATTAGGCAGGCGCCCAGACCCGCTACCAATCGTGAAGTTCTTCTCCCCGCTAGAGCCACACAGGTTTGACCACCCTCAGCCGGGCCCTCCAGCAGGCTATCTAAATGTTCCGGGCCTTTCAATGCACATTTCTGCCTAGAACTGATCCTTTCGTTTATTGCGTCTTTGGGATAGCTCCACATGGGTTACGGCAGGTCTGGTACAGTTACTTCGATATGGTTAGTCAGCGGGGTCCGCTTTACCAGAAACCGGGGCGATATATAAACAATCATAACAGCTGCACTCTGCTTCCTTCACAGCTGCCTTTATCCCCAAAACATAACGTTAACTGCTCTTCAACATTCTCACTACCTTCTATGTTCCCTCACATTCCTCTGACCTATATATGTCAAGAATAACACGAGTTAGCAGCAGACAATGCTTCTTGATCTTCCTGTAGAGTTGATCCAGCTTGTTTTCTACTATGCTGATACCCCGAGCTATCTGCAAACAGCTTACGCCAGCCGTACTCTGGTTGAGGTTGCCGCGGGATGCCGTGAGGTTGTTCTGCACCATCTGGAGCAGACTCCAGGTGTGAATGTCGGATTTGATGCTCTTGAGACGAAGGATCTCTTTCTCTTGCTTCGCAAGCGTGCATCAAAGCTACTATATGGTGCAGAATTCAGAGCCAGCCGTACGCTCCATATTGCCGAAGGAAGAACCATCGATCCTCGGTCCTCCTCAATAGCAGCTTCTGGTACCCTAAATGTGGCTTTGGCCTTCAAAGGTGAAGGGATAGTTCATACCTATGCCGCTAACAATGGGTTGCTCTTCCCGAGAAGACCCTTGCGACCACCCTATGACCAGCCAGGAACTATCGAAGTCCTTAAGACTGTCTTTGGAGGATCTGGCAGTGTCTCCCTTCTCCACCGGTTCACTCCCGAACTTGCTAAAGACGAGGATGAATTGCAGCACCCTTTTGTCAGACAGGCTATGCAGTCAACGCCAGAACGTGAGATATATCTTGCACTCTATGAGAATGATTCTACCAACGATCATGTTACGGTGTATGTTTTACCAGACCGTGCTGAATATGAGCCTCTGGCACTAGCTGTGGCCGACAAGTACAAGTTTGCAATCTCCTGGCAACATAATCAAGACCGCAATCTACATGAAGTTGTACTGTATGCAGGCATACCAGATCCGCAAGAGGAGGGGTCCTCAGTTACCTGTTCGTGATCCGAAAACCAAGTAAATACCGGCCGATGCTAACATTTTTTTTTAGGCCTTAGATATATGTCGAGCGTAATTGTGGATGAAGATGGTCGGGTACCCGATGGCGAGGACGATGCAGGACATGCAACCTACGCAGGCGGCCACATGAAGGAATGGACGCCTGTAAGCAATATGACTTTCAACGACCAAGACGGCCAATTACTCTATTATCATGGAGGGGACACTCTTTATGATGTGTACCAAAGCCTGGAAGCCGGGAATCCTCCAACGGCATCACGATTACACCGAAATTCTTGCCGTGTTCCATTCCGCGAGGGGTTGATGCTCACGTTCTCCATTGGAATTCCTCTCTTTGCTACCCACCAGACGTACGATTTAGGTGCGGATCGTTCAGTGTGCCACTGGAAATATCTTTCCTTTGGACTAGGGAAGCATCGACAAAGGCCATGGACTGCTGCCTGTATTGTGATGTCTGAGGCTCGCTGCCGTGCGAGCAACTGCGGCCACGTCGTGAACCTCGATCGCGGACGACGTCTCAATGAATGGAAGGTGGTTGCACGGCTGCGATCCTATCCAGAAGAGTCTATAAACTCTGTCGGTTGTATTGTGGCAGCCTCACCGAGAGGGACGCGGTTGGCAGTGGCTAACTGGAATACCGTCTATATCTGGGCGCTGGAGCCTGAGGAGCTGATTGAGGGAAATAAGAATGGGTTCTACCCTTCTTCATGGCGTCTGACGGATTCAGGCATTGTCGACTTAGAGCCGATTGTGCTCCAGCTAGATGCAGTTTGCTTCAAACTGTGCTTTACGACGCGAGAGGACGAGCTGCTTGTAGTGACGGATCGGGGACTGATGTATTGGGACATTGGACCACACGGGACAGGGGCCAGGATGACACGGAGTTTAGATCTGGACGGACGCGGTGGGACGTGGATACAAAGTGACCGGCTTTGATCTACGGCTATGGACTTGACATGTACAGCAGGCATGATGCTGTCTCCGAGTTGGACCAAGGCGTCTGGAGTTGAGTGGTTACGTTTTTTCTTCTTCCCTTTTCTACTCTTTTTTGTGCGGTGAGATGTTCATATTACATTTCTAGCGTTCAGCTCATTGGCGGCCACATATGCCCGGCATTTTCGCCCTTCTATGTATGTATGGAGTTTAGTCACTATTCTGACAAAACCTTGTTCAAAAAAAAAAAAAAAAA
>JAPVCE010000026.1:52349-63075 GCA_029606265.1 Paecilomyces dactylethromorphus
TCGGGACTTAGAACCACTGGCCTGTTCAGCGCAGGACGGGGAACCGCATCTGATCGCAAGATCTCAACCTGTTCCGACCCCTTCGCAGCGGGACTCCATCGCGACGACGATAGAGCGACTTGATAGCAGTCATTGTGAGTATCGAGCAGCAGCTGGAAGACAGGTGTACCTTCCGCAGCGGCGAGAGCTGATCGGGACACGAGGCTCCCGACCCATTGCTTCGAGTTGGTCGGGGTAGAGGTGAAGAAGCCGATACGGATCAGATCTTCCTCCGTTTTGTCAGAACCGCTCAGGTCCTTGGGCGGAGTATAGTCGAGCAGCTTCGACTGGCGTGTTGTCGGGTCATATGCGAGACGGGCGAGGAGCGCTGGCTGCGATGCTGCGACGGGCCAGTAGAAGATCTCAGAGGGGAGATTCGTTGAGGCAGCAGATGCGATGACGGCGGTGATGAGAGAGAAGCAGAGGCAGAGAATCGACAGAGGCGTCATCTTGAGTGTCATATCATGTCCCACCAGAAGGGGGGAGGTTATTATTATTATTATTCGACTTGGAGCATTATCACATTGCTACTTTAGGCCAGTCGCCCGTTGGGTGAAGTCGGCGGTAATGATGAAACGCGTATTCACGGTATTTAATACCGATGACTAAGGAATTGCGGTATTTTATGACGGCTGCGGCGAGACTCCGCACGTGGTCCGAGTGTCCTTGAGCAGTCCCCGCAGCAAAAGGCGGAGGAGGGGGCCATCGTTAGTATAATAATAATAAGAGCAAATCATCATGATCGATAATCTATTATAAACCATCAGTAAGAAGAAGAATCCGACCTGATGCAGATCCCCAGGAGCATGAACAAGCAGACATAATCTGTTCGTCATCTCCCATCCCGGTATTTCTCTCCGCCAAAGAAAGAATCGAGGCAAATCCAAAAAAGAAACAACACAACCCGAGTAGATAATCTCCTCCAGGAAAGCCGATGGATGATCCATCGGGACGACACACTAGGGAAGCCGTGCACTCCACAAACACCCCGGACCACAACAGGCCGATTTACGATCCTCGTTTTACCCGGTCGGCTGGTCTGGCCCTGCAAGGAAAAACGGTTAATTCTTGCTCGTCACGATCCAACTCCACCGAGAGAGCTTGGGGAAGTCACGTTGCAGAGAAGAGCTTTTCACCGTGCTCCATCCGCCCCTCCATTAGTGTCTGTAAAGTAGCGCGATAAACCCGCCGGTCCCTCGTCGTCCTCGTTTGTTCTCGTTCACCCTCAAGGATTCGCCGTTATCGTATATTTGTTATCGACTTCCCCGAAGCAGCTCCTTCCGGGGTCCCCAGCCTCCCCGCCGTTTCCGGAAAAGAGGCTCCTCTCTCATCCACTGTACTGGTTCCAGAGTATTTATATTTTGGCTGCTCTGTTCAACTGTTGTACTGTTCTTCTTCTATCGTTGTAACACACAAGGCTTCTCAGATCATCATCGGGGCAGACCAATTGATCCTCGCAATCGAGTCGCGGTTGCACGGGCGTAACGTTATCTCCCCGAGACGTCAACGCCAACATCTCACAAACGAAGAGCGATACTCTCTAGTTGCGCATTCCGAACAGTCCGTAGACGTCTCAGTGGGCGCCTTCCTCTGCTGAAGAAATTCATAGAGGACAGATCAGATGCAAGTGCAATTCAAAAGGAGAGAGTCTGACACGATGGCGTCCTCGTCGCTCCCTTATCGCCGTCAGTCCTCCCGCCAGATGTCGAGGCAGGCATCCAGAGATCCTCGGGATGAGATTCAGGTCCAGATGGATTATTACATTGGCATCGATGTGGGAACGGGTAGTGCTCGTGCCTGTATCATCGACAACAAGGGTGACATCGTCGGGTTGGCCTCCGAGAACATTGGCCTCTGGCAGCCGCAGACGGGCTACTATGTACGTTTTTCTCCCCTCTAAAGCAGGACGAGTGACGCCTCAACGCCCGCCATCGTCGAACCTGATGGGGGTTTGGGCACTATGGTCTATACACAACCCATCGCAAAATGACGGATATTGACACGGCGGGTCACCTTATCCAGGAACAATCCACTTCAGATATCTGGCGATGCATCTGTATCTCCGTGCAGCGTGCCATCAGTCAGCACAATATCGACCCATCCTACATTCGAGGGATCGGTTTCGACGCTACTTGCTCGTTGGCCGTCTTCGCCAACGATTCTGATGAACCGGTCTCAGTGACCGGTCCCAACTTCGATACAGACCGCAATGTCATTCTGTGGTTGGACCACCGTCCCGTCGATGAGACCGAGAAGGTCAATGCGACGAACCACAATTTGCTCCGCTATGTCGGAGGCAAAATGTCGATCGAGATGGAGATCCCCAAGGTCCTGTGGCTGAAGAACCACATGCCCAAGGAGCTCTTCGACCGCTGCAAGTTCTACGATCTGGCGGATGCCCTGACCCACATTGCCACGGGCACTGAGAAACGGAGCTTCTGCAGCGTGGTCTGTAAGCAAGGTTACGTTCCCGTCGGAGTCGACGGCAGTGTCAAGGGCTGGCAGGAGGATTTCCTCCGAGAGATCGGATTGGAGGATCTTGTGGAGGATAATTTCAAGCGCTTGGGAGGAGTCAACGGGGTGGTGAGCCTTTTTTTTTTACCTTTTTTTCTTGTCTTTCTGCTTAGTGTACAAGTGCATAATAGCTAATATCAGTAGAACGGTGAATACCTCAGTGCGGGCGAGCTGGTCGGCACGCTGTGTGAGAAAGCGGCCAACGATCTCGGCCTGCCGACGGGTATCGCCATTGGAAGTGGTGTTATCGATGCTTACGCCGGATGGATTGGTACCGTTGGCGCCAAGGTCAACCTGGGTTCCGAACAGTTGGCCGCGGATGTCGCCAAAAACGACCGCACGCAAGCCTTTGGCCGTCTGGCCGCCGTCGCAGGCACGTCGACATGTCACCTGGCCATGTCCCCGAACCCAGTCTTCGTGCCTGGAGTCTGGGGTCCTTACAAGGACACGATCATTCCTGGTTACTGGATGGCCGAGGGCGGACAATCCGCCACGGGTGAACTGCTGAAGCACGTTATCGAGACCCACCCAGCGTTCAACCAGGCCATCTCGATTGCCGAATCATATCACACGAATATCTACGAGTATCTGAACGAGCATCTGAAGGAGATGGTGCACGAGCAGAACGCCCCCAGCGTCTCCTATCTAGGCCGGCATATCTTCTTCTACGGTGATCTTTGGGGTAACCGTTCCCCCATCGCGGACCCGCATATGGCGGGTTCGATCGTTGGTCTGTCAGCTGATAAGAGTATCGATGGACTCGCGTTGTACTACTATGCAACGCTCGAATTCATCGCTCTGCAGACGAAGCAGATCATTGAGGCGATGAACAAGGCCGGCCACGTCCTCACCTCGATCTTTATGTCCGGATCTCAGTGCCAGAACGACATCCTGGTCAACCTGATTGCCTCTGCTTGTGAGATGCCCGTCCTGATCCCCCGTTACGTCCACGCTGCCGTGTGCCACGGTGCTGCCATGCTCGGTGCCAAAGCTGCCAGCGCGGACCCGGAGGGCAAGACGGAAGATCTGTGGTCGATCATGGACCGGATGAGTAAGCCCGGCAAGAAGGTCGATCCGACCAAGGATGAACACGAGAAGGCATTACTGAAGGTCAAGTACGAGGTGTTCTTGGAGCAGTGCCACCAGCAGCGCAAGTTCCGGAGCAAGGTGGATGCAGCTATCAACGATTGGAAATGAATACGTCCAAAAGCATCATAGTTATTGCTCAGGATTTATAATATAATGCATCATGGTGGCCTGTAGCCAACAGTTACATAGAATAGTAAAAAGGTTATCTCGGGAGTACCTCATTTGCAATTGGACAGTTATGTAGGTCTTTTTTCTTTGCGACCGATCATACGCAACAAGCACGCGTTTCTTATTCTTATCTACCAAAATAACATATATATTTCCAAGCAACAAGATCGAGCTCGTCTCATTATGCAAATATGCTCTCCGTTCGTAGTTACAGGATTACACTAACGTGATATTTCATTTCAGACGTATTTCTCAAAAGAAAAGAAAAAAAGAAAAAAACGAAACAATAAAAATACGCTCTCTTCACACATACACACATACACACCTCATTTTGATCGATATTGCCAAGAAGAACATGCAATCATAACAATAAGAATATACTTCAGATGCAAAAAAAAGGTAAAAGTAATAGCGACAGTAATAACGATAGCGAGATGGAAGACATTATGAAATATGACAAAAACGCCGGGGCTGAAAAAGAGACAGCCCGAGCAATGCAAGATAAGACAGGGACGAGATTCGCGTGAAACAGGGATCAAATCAAATGCGTAATATGGATAAATCATATGGATGGATTGGGATATGTATTATTGAGGATCGAGGTTCAGGTACGCAGGGGAGGTAGCATGATCCTTGATGAGTGTGGAGATCGCTTCACGGATCTGTTCCTGTCTTATCGACTGGATTCAGGTACATCTGACATGGGAGGAGGGGTGTTGCAGAGAGGAGATCAGTAGGCAGGCCCGCTTGGTCCTCTTCCTAGGGTGCGAAATGTCTCGCATTGACCCTCATTCAGAGCCAGAGTGTTGAATTGATCGACTTCCATCGTATCTACGGTGTTATACCCGGATAGATAGAAGCCGATCACGACGGTGAGATAGGTGAGAACGAGGATGGAGCCTTTGAAGTAGTTGCTCTTACCCTCGCCGTATACGTTGGACAAAAGGAAGACACAGAGGATGACTGTGACCATGTCCCATTGTGGGAAGATCAGACTGGGTGGAGGATTAGTATGGGAATGTCACTCATAGCGAAGATAAATTTTTTTCCTTACTTGAATGAATGGCTGAGAAGCTCGGATGGATCGACAAATTGACTGTGAATGGCGCTGAAGAAGACAAGGGCGGGGATCTGCAAGAGGCACACTTGCAGAGCATACGCAGAGCCGATCTCCATGGACAAGGCAATGTTCCCGTTCATTGCGAAGGAAATGGCGTTCTGGAATCCCAGTACATGTCAGCTGGCTGAATCGAATAATCTTTGATAATGTTAGAATAGGGAATGCATACTAAGAACTCGGTGGTGTTCGGCACTAGCGCGAACAGGGTGATACCAAGGAACTTCTCGTCGATATCGATACTCTGCAAGACCACATCCACAGTACGGACAAGCATCTCAGCTACAATGGCGTACAGGACTGTGGCAACAAGGAGAATAATGGAGCTCTTGGACTTGCTCCAGTTCGGAGCATCATGTCCACCGCTGACCTGGCCATGATCCACAGCTATGCCCGACTCTTCGTGGTCTTCAGCAACAGTTGCTGGACGCTTATGACCATGTTTGTGGTCTTGACGCTCTGTAGAATGTGGCATTACGGATGGCTTGCGAGTCCGAGTCGCATCACGGGCCGCGACCGCTGCAGCAGTTGCAGCCACTTCAGCCACTTGCCGTGCGAGACGTTCGTTTTCTTCGTCAGAAAGACCACGGATGTTCAGTCCCGAATGGCTCTCCCCGTCATCGTCTCCCCTGGGAGGCACAACGTGTGGGGTTACATTCTCAGGTACAGTAGTGGTATCACTCTGTGTCCAGCTACCCTCCAGGTTGCTATCTGATAGACCAACCTGTCTCAAGGACTGGCCCAGAATACGCTTGTACAGCTGCGAGTCTCTGATGGAATTCTTATGCAAATTGCTGCTATTGCTGCTGCTGGTTGGGTGTGGCCCATTGGCAAGGTCGTGATGTCGACTATCGTACGGCGAGTGCTCAGTGACGGGATGTGTTACCTTCTTTTCATCGGTTTCTGTAGCCCAGATGAGTGCCGCATGGGTTCTGAGAGTAAACCAAAGGCCGATAATGTATGACAGGAAGAGAAACAGTGCCGAAAACCAGGAATAAGGCTGAACGGCCTTGATAAAGAACTTATCCGTGATGGCTGGCGCCTGAGAAAAGTAACAGCGACGACAGTCTCTCTCTCTGAAACCTGGGTATACACAGGACCGACAATTAAGCTCGTGCTAGAGAAAGAAAATATTCTGTTAGAATGGCTCAAATAGATCTGAGAATTATTTCCACTTACACTGCCATAAATTTGGTAGAATAGTGTGGGCCCGAACGCGGCAATGACCGCGAATAGCAGCATAGTTGAGGTAACTCCAGCAGATTTGACATTAAATCTTTGAGTCTTGCGCTTGATAGCCCCGAAGCACATCGATAACCCTGGAAGAAACAGGATGCCGGCGAAGATGCTACCGATAACGCTGCCCTCGACAAGCTGAGCTTTGCCTTCCCCCAGAGCAACACAGTATAGGTAAACCTCAACAATGGTTGAGAAGAAAGCATTGATAGCGGCACCAAGACCCATAGATGACTGGGCTGAGATGGACGCCACCGCCTGTCCTATGAAATACGCGAGAGGTATGATCGAGAGCAGTGCAAGGATGAATATCAGACCGGGGTTAGTCAACCATGTCTCAATGCCGAGAGTCTGACTCAGAATCCAGTAATCGAAAATGACGAAAAGTACCACTCCAAGAAGATTTATGAAGAAGATATTAGTCCCATCCACAGTATATTTCCAATACCGGGTACCTGCAGCACGGTACGTGCATAGGAGAATCGAAGACGACGGACTCGTTGGCGATCTCGTATATGAGGTATCAGAGTGAAACGATAGAGCTAAGGGATGTCGACGAAGATGGTTGAACAGGATGAGCATCACACGGCCCATAGGAATCCAGAAGACCAGCATCCAACATATCAGGGAGACGGCAAGCATTAACGGACCAACAAGAAAATAGTAGAACGTAAAAAATACAACACGACCCAACGTCCACTCTCCGCGACCGAACAAACGGCGCTTTGAATGGGATAAATTTCGCTCACGATGCTCACCTCTCCTTGGCCGCCCTAGAAGACTGTCATGTTCACTGGCGGCGGAGTCGACACTGTTTCTACGCCGGCCGATAAGAGATCGATTGCTATGCGGACCAAAGAAGAGCCGGCCATGTTCGATATCGCCGCTCTGCCATTGCTCGTATTCGCTGATGCTGCGCCCTTCACCTTCATCTTCTTCCGCGTAGTTCTCATCGGTTTCCAGGCGCACAAATGATCCAAAGGGATAGAATAGGTATTGTGAAAGTCCCAAAAATACCCTTCCATAAGCCACCGCGCTGGGAGAAAAGGCGAACAGAAAACAGGCGACGGCACCTATGAATGCAGCGATGGCAAGCCACCATCCAAAGAAGAATGTCCACAGTAAATTGACCATAAACAAGACATTGCTGACGCGACCTCCTGGTGACGAATGAATATCGCCCTCTGCAGTCTTTTCCACGGACCGATTCTTCTTGTAAAGCGCGGGCTTCCATAACCTGATACCAAATGGGTGAGTTTCATTGATGGCATCCTGGCGATCCTTTAATGTAAAGCTCTCTGCGTCGCTGGTATCACCATCTTCCCGGTGATCTTCTTCTGGCCCTCGTGAGGATGACGGTCCTCCAGAAGCATCCGCGTCCAGTTCGTCTAATCTTGTCTCCTCTTCGACACTCTTGCTGGACGATTCATGTCGTGCCAGCCCGCTGGGTTGCGCACTCCCTCTGCGCCTAATAGTGGAGCTCTTCTTTCTCTCGGAATGTGTCCTCGGCGAGGACTCGGGGTTCCCTGCCTTATCCCGTTCGACTTCTGCGACGTCATCGTCTGTTGAGAATTCCTGTCCTCGGTGAGGTGCTGGCTTTTTGGACGACATCCGACGCAAGGCATTGGGTTTTCGGCCCTTATCGGGCTGCAATGGCATTATGGAGGGCGACTGCGGTGGCTGGCTGCGACTGGAAGAGGGTTGAAGAGAATCTTGCGGATCTCTCTCCATATATGACTCCTGAATGCTTGCATTCGACGGTCCTATAGATCCTATCAGGGAACGTATTAGCTCTGTATGATGGAGAAATGTAGAAGAAATACGGGGAAATACCATAATTTGGCTTTGTCCAAGTTGGACGAGCCATCTCAGAAGACTGATCATCGTCCGCTCGTACAATAGAAGAGAAGCGGGCTGGCTCAGAGAACGAGAAAGAGTTTCCCTGAGACTCCACCGAGGAAGCGTCTCCTCCTTCAGTCGTCATCGTGCTGGCTGTATGTCGCGTTGGAAGAAAAGCGGCAGCCTTAATGCACAAGGAAACCAGTCACTAGGCGCGCAGAGGGTCAGTGCCCACTGGTCACGCCGTTCAACAAATACCGGCGACAGTCGATCCACGAGGCCCAGCATACATGTTGCAGGGAAGCTCTAGCAGATCGCTTTGTCGAACCTAGTCGACGATTCTCTGTAGCTCCAGCGCGATAACGCAGGACGCGGTTGGATCTCTGCAGAGGTCCAAACTAGTAGATAGGATGATTTTCTGGACTCCTCGATGCAGTCATATACCCCACGGAAGAAAGATGGTGCGCATTCCTGCAGTCATATGAGACCTGGGCATGCGGATCTCAAGATGCAAGTCAGGATAGAGAAGACTATCGCACCTCATCGATGACCATTGGGGGGGGCCATAAACAGCGGCCCAATAGGCCCAGCTGTGTCCATAGCGACCCGCCATTGGGTCACCGGGACGGAGCTAGCCTAGTCCGGAAAGGGAAGCTGTCCCGTGCGTCACGAAGATCAAGCCACACCTGAAGAACCATTCACAGCCACAGATGCTGAGTGAGCTATGTCAGCAAGCTGTGGCTAGTGGGTGGCCCTTTCGCTCATCGAAGATGCTCGACAGCCAGCCAGCTTGTCTAGCTTCACGGCCAGACACGCCATCCGCTGTTGACTAGCAGCTTTCACGTCCAAACTTCTGTTACGATCAACCCACCCTTTCCCTTGTCTGGCGCTCTAGTTAGACTTTACAACAACACGACAACGCCTCTGGCAACGTGCCTGGGCTTTTCCGTTTTCCTACCTATATTATCTCGAACTTCCCGAAACCGGTCGCCCTTGCCATCCGCCTATCATGGCGCTCGACAACTACTACCGCAACAAGATCGAGAGCATGAAGCTCGAGATTATTCAGGGACAGGCGGTGCTGCGACGACTGGAGGCTCAGCGAAATGACTATAACTCGAGAGTACGCCTGCTGCGAGAGGAACTGGGCCTACTTCAGCAGCCCGGTTCTTATGTCGGAGAAGTGGTCAAGGTCATGAGCACTAAGAAGGTGCTGGTAAAAGTGCATCCGGAGGGCAAATATGGTGAGTTTCTCCCAGGTACTCTGAGGCGTTATGCACGAGGCGCTGGCTAACAGATTTGCCCCATCTAGTGGTCGACATTGCGGATGGTGTAGATATCTCAAAACTTACAGTTGGAAAGCGAGTATCACTGCTGTCAGATTCCTACAAGCTAGAAAAGATGCTGCCATCTTCGGTGGACCCTCTGGTTTCGCTCATGATGGTTGAAAAAGTTCCTGACAGTACATACGACATGATCGGAGGTCTGGATCAGCAGATCAAGGAGATTAAGGAGGTCATCGAGTTGGGTCTGAAACATCCGGAGCTGTTCGAGTCGCTTGGTATCGCACAGCCTAAGGGTGTGCTGCTCTATGGACCGCCAGGAACGGGCAAGACCCTTTTGGCTCGAGCGGTCGCCCACCACACGGACTGCAAGTTCATCAGAGTCAGTGGTTCGGAGCTGGTGCAGAAGTACATCGGTGAAGGTAGTCGAATGGTGCGCGAGCTGTTCGTGATGGCGCGAGAGCATGCCCCCAGTATTATCTTCATGGACGAGATCGACAGTATCGGTTCGAGCCGTGTGGAGGGCAGCAGTGGAGGCGATTCTGAGGTGCAGCGCACTATGCTGGAGCTCCTGAACCAGCTCGATGGATTCGAGCCTACCAAGAATATTAAGGTCATTATGGCCACTAACCGACTCGATATTCTCGACCCCGCCCTTCTACGACCAGGGCGAATTGACCGAAAGATCGAGTTCCCGCCCCCAACGTGAGTCATCCCCATTGTCATTTTCACTCTTTGTTTTGTTCATAGAAATATACTGACTCTTTGGATAGGGTGGAGGCTCGTGCAGACATTCTGCGCATTCACTCGCGGTCGATGAACCTTACTCGAGGCATCAACCTGACTAAGATCGCAGAGAAGATGAACGGCTGTTCAGGAGCTGAGCTTAAGGGTGTGTGCACCGAGGCAGGCATGTATGCCCTGAGGGAGCGACGTGTACACGTGACTCAGGAGGACTTCGAGCTGGCAACAGCTAAGATTCTCAACAAGCATGACGACAAGGAGGTCTCTTTGGGCAAGCTCTGGAAGTGATTGGCGTATGGGAGAATTCTGCTATGGGCGATATGGATGCGTTGGCAGCAGAGGTCTTGTTTTCGAAAGTATCGGACTATCAACGGCATGTACTTGTATGTATTCACGGTTAGTGCAATGGCCATACCGAGCTCAAATACCCTTTGCAGCTTGGCGGTAATGATTACTTGTAGACAATGTGTATGTAAGGTCTAGATTACCGTCTTACTATAAGAAACCCTTTCCCCGCAGCTCAGGTAGCTGCAGAATATATATTCCCGCGCACCGTAGTGTGCTCAAGTAAGCTTCATATCAACTTGGCGCGGATCCAACCTTAAAAAGGATACCAAGTGACCGAATTAGGTAGGTCGGGGATTACTGAGTTGTCGCCCGTTATTCTTTTCTCTCTCTCTCTTTTTTTTTTTTTTTT
>JAPVCE010000026.1:65337-135119 GCA_029606265.1 Paecilomyces dactylethromorphus
TAGCAGGACCGTTTAGGGAGTCCAGGGTTCTGCTGGCAGCGGGATTCCGGAAGACGGCTTCCCTGGGACAGACTCCGACGGCGGTAGATCAGGACAGGACCATGCTCTCGAGGCCGTGCTTCGTATTAGGCGTTGGGAGAGGAGCGGAACAGCAGGAAGAGTCAAAGCTTAATCCGCCTGTTGGGGAAGGTGATGAAGTATACGAGTATACTAGTATACCCTGCTGGTTGGTCAAAAGCCGGACGGGATAGCAGTTAGCATCTGGTGTCATCTCGAGCTAGCTCCGGTCATTGGCGGCATTAGTGAGGAGTAGTGTTGAGTTGATAAACAATAATGCCAGCTGATTATTGACTGTGAAGCTTTCCCTGCGCCTTGAGGATCTTCTCCGGTCAGCGAGAATGGTGTAGCTTAAATTACCAGTTGCGACTGACGCGTCGTGGAAGTTGCGCGTGACCAAGGGGCCCTTTCTGCCGGTGGAGCCGGATGGCGGTCACGGCGCCCGGAGTGGAGCAAAGCGGATGAAGATGAAGATGAGAAATGGAGATGCTGAGGAGGATGAAGATCGGGGAGGATCCAGCGGTTTAGGCGGTTGTTCACCACGGTGCTTTGTACGAGGGAGCAAATCCAACTAGCCAGCAAGCCCCCCAGCAAGATGATGTTACCCTGCACCGTCAATTGATTGATCGACCATCATGAGGATGGAGTTGATTGTCTCCCCCACGTTAAGCTTACTATACACAGTTTCCCCTGCTGGTCTCGAGACGTAATGCCCGGCAAGAGGACCCAAGTGTCACCATTCCATCCCATTCTCACTATCATCCTTCGCAACAGTGATGCCAAGCATAGTCTGTGATCCTTTGGGCGTTCCAACCGTGCCTGGGCTAGAGTTCCCCGTCCTCCTTGCGCCTCATCGGTTCAGCTCCAGATCTTGGCGTGCCGCAAGAGTGTCTGGGCAGTGGTATAAAATATCATCCCTCGGGGGTCCTCAGATGGGGAACCAGAAAGAACTGCTGGTCGACTTTTCATCCCATGGATCCTGTGACGGCGACTTAGGGCGTGTCAGAACTTCAACGTACCACTGCTCATCCTCCTGATCCGGTTTCCAACAAACGCAAGAAACTTAAGAAGCTGTTTTGGCGCAAGCTCCACTCGCACGTTATTTTGCCCTTCCTTGACGGCCCGCCCGATCAACTTTTAATTTGAACTAGACTAAATCTCACCGGGCTCTTTTTACCCCAGACTTGCTTGTTTTGGTCCATCGGACGACATCCGTCCCTGACCGGTTCCCAAGACCTGGACTCTAAACTATTTTTATTCTTCCCTTTTCCTTGGGCCTTCTTTTTCTCTCCCCTCCCCACTCGGTCGCTTCCAGCCCAGCCGCGGCAAATCGGCCCCATCGCGATATCGCCGTCGAACAACTGCAATCCCCGCAGGGAAAGTATCGCGTGGGTCTGCGCTGTCGAAATCCCCCCCAGCAGTTGGGTCAGACAAGTGCTGGCTTAAGTGAGGCCTTTCCGCTTATTATTAGCTGGTCTCGCGCTCCTCACTGTCCGTTGTGATATCTCCTCTTGTTTTGCCTCCGCATCGTTGTCATTGTGAGTATGCCCGACAGAGAGCTATGGTCCATCCTGGTCACGGCTATAGATCCTCATAATATCAGAGCCATGCCTGCAGTCTTGCAGTCCACCATCACCCTGCTCGAGAGCGAGCTGGTCAAGGCCAGAGCCGCTCTCCAGGAGATCCAACCCAATACATTTCCCGTGATGATGTTGGGTGATGAAGTGACGGCGGGCGCCATGGCCGCCTACCGCAAGAACCTGGTAGATCGCGCATCGTACTTCGTCTACGGCACGCAGCGTATGACGGCAAAGGATCTGGGCCTGGTGACGATCGCGCGCGAGGTGTCGTCGGATGAGGACGATACCAGCGTCGAACAAGATGAGCCTGCGATCATCGTGCTAGAGGAACCGCGTCCTACGTTGGTGGACATCTTGTCAAATAATCTCATCCTCGATCACATGGCACCTTATCTGTCGGTCTCATCACTACTCTCGCTGGCCGCCACTTCACGAAGCCTAAATTCGGCGATCTTTGGAACGCCATACGTATTCAGATATCTTGACTTGTCCCGATGCCGGGGCGCACAGATGCCGCGGATATCTCCCATCGACGTTGGAGGTGAACAGTGGAGGAATGAGCGCATGGACGAGTCCCTCACGGAAGACGAATTCTACTCTGGACCGCTGAGGGGGATCTTCTCCAACCTGGAACGACGGTCCATCCTCCAGGACGTCCGCACGCTTATCCTGGACGGTCTTTCCGTCCCGGCGGACTTGGTCGCCGACATCGTGTTGACGGATCGATTCAATGTGACCATCCTCTCCATCAGGGAGTGTTTGCACCTTAACGAGCGGAAGCTCATGCAGACTCTCCAACATGCAGTTCGTCCTACGCGCCCCAAGGGCATGCCGAAAGTGAAGGGAATCTACCATTTTACTCCGAGGAATTCGCCCCGCTCTCCGTCGCGGGTTAGGTATCGAGACTGGTGGAGCAATCAGATGGGTGGTTCCCGATCTCAGTCACAGGAGTCAACTGCCGCCCCGGACAACGGCCTCTCCCAGTACGACTGGTACAGACCTTCGGGGAAGCTGTTGAAGGGCACTATCGAAGACGGTTGGGCGCAGACCTTGAAGAAGTGTGAGGGAATTATCTCTTTCGATGCGGTGCTATGCCGCGGTCCTCGACATAACGTGGACCTCTACTCCTCCAACAACGAGAGTGGAACTCGACCGGAGGGTCGCCTCTTGGGGCCTGCTATAGCAACTGTGGCGCTTGGGCCCAACGGTTGCGACAATTGCCATGGCGCACCGGAAGGCGCCGCAACCTGGGGTCAGTCCCCAGACGAGTATTTCCCCATGCTAAGTCCTCCGCCGCTGCATTCTTCCAAGATCTCCGCGGCCAAATGTCCAATCTTATCTGGACATGGCAACCCACTCCTGATCGCCAGATGCACCGATTGTTTAACGGATCGCTGGTGTCATCGATGCAACAAGTGGTTTTGCTCGTCCTGTCTTCCCCATCCCGACAGGGTTAGCATCAATCTGTCGCCTCATCAGACCGCAATACGGGGGCCCCGCCCTAATCAGATTGCAGAGGGTGAGGAGCAAGACCACATGGTGAGTTATGCCTCTTGGAATATAATATTTCGAAGTCCCGTGGCGTTTGTATAGACGGAGTTGCTAACTGGAAATTGCAGCATCTTGGTCTTGGGGTAAGCAGAGATTGCTGGGAATGTGGTCCTACTGTGAGTACTTGGTCCCTTATGAATAACTGGCTCCTTTAGCTGACATTTATATAGTGCGCCAGCTGCAAGATTGACTGTCAGCGGACTTGCCAGGGCTGTCGGGGAGATTATTGCATTGAGCACAACGAGGGTTGCTCTGCGAGGATGGTACGCGTGAACCAGAATGATTATTAATGTAACAAGTTTCGGGACTTTGGCTGACCATATGGCATCCAGTGTGACTGGTGTAATACGAGCTCTCGCCGTCGGACGAGAGAGCTCTACTGAAGGTGATGTACGAGAAACGGAAGACTGGCAGATGCATGCCTCTTTCCACGAAAGCAAAGGCTGCTACGACTCATATACCCCATATCGATCTCTGCTGGTGTTGCGCCTGAGTCTCGGCTGGGTCCGAGTTCCGCTATCTCCTCTCAGAGGACTTAGCAATTTTTCTTCTATGCCTTTCGGTTCCACAACGGGATCTTGGATCCCGATTATTATTATTATATCCCTTATATCAGCAGACATAACGTATAATGACCTTTTCATCCCCTTTGAGAAATGAAATGAAGTACCCCTCTCATTTGTTGGATCCTATTCCGCCTTTTAGGCCATAAGTCACAAAGTGCCTAGAAGACCACGTGCTTTTCGGTTCGTTTTGTATATGTCTGTGGAATGCATTTACGAGTGCTTGATTTATGCAAATTAATTCAGGGTAAGCTGTCTGTTGAGCTCTAATGTAGACAGGTAGACTCCTTAGTAACCATCGCCTCATGCTTCGGTGTATTAGAAACATCTTAGTCTGTTGCCAGATCTAGAAAATAATTGCATGTCCTCAGCTTACATAACTACTAGTAGAATCTCACAGATGTGCACTCTCCATAGGAGAAACCTAAAATAGGGAGACCTTTGAGATGATCTGATTTTGGCTCAGGATCGGCTGTTGGTGATATTAGTCTAGGCACCGAGCATAGTCGTCAGCTTGTCAAACTATGGTGGAGATGACGTCAGGTTATGGAGGGAGATCAGAAGAAATGCGCAAAATCTCAGAGGATAGATGGCTCGTTGTGAGATTCCTACAAGAATTTCCTGTTAATTTCTTCATGTTTTTCGTAGTACACCTTGTGCTGTATGTGATTCTATAGTCCATTGCCGGATTGTATAGATCTTGCTACACTCCCGCCGTGGTTCGCTAACCACTCGCCACCCCGCTGTGGCCGGGGCGCCTGTTGCGGCAAACCGAGCTCCAGCCCGATGACTGATCCGCCGTATCTTCCAGAAATCGCAGAACTCTTCGAGAGTGAGACCAAAAGCAGACAAGCATTTTTCAGAAAAGAGAAAAAAGAAAAAAAAAGAAAATCTGAAGATGCCCTGCCGGTTCTCCGCTTTGACTTTACACATCTCAACATAGGATCCCTAACCGCAAAATGACGCAACCAGATTCCCTAAAATGGTCATCGCAGCTGTCCGTCACCCCGCCAGTACGCACACCCAAGCTTCCAGGCGATAAGATCCTACTCCCTCAATCGGCTCTCGAACAGCTCCTCGCAGCTGCTCCTCTCACGGAGACTTCACATCCTACTCCTCGGACATACACACGCGAATTCGACCCGTTCAATCCATATACTTTTGCCGCGGAAGCTCGAGCTCGAGAGCAAGTCACGGATCGTCAGAGACAGCTACCCACGCCATTGACTTTTCAGATTATCAATCCAAAAAATGACCGGATGATATATGCTGGTATTCGGGAGTTCTCAGCGGAGGAAAATGAAATTGGGCTCAGTGCCTTTTTGCGAGATGCGCTGGGTCTTGAGGATAGTGACTTTATGAACGGAAGCTCTGGTGGAGTAGGTGCACCTGCCGTAACACATGCTCCGAATGGATTTGGGGGGTACCAGGATGGTATTTTAGCAGAGTCAGGATTACCGAAGGTGACTGTCCATGCGAAGCAATTGCCCAAAGGGACATATGTCCGTCTACGGCCGCTGGAAGCTGGTTACAATCCGGAGGACTGGAAGGCACTCTTGGAACGATATCTGCGCGACAACTTTACGACATTGACGACTGGGCAATTTTTGACGGTTTCTGGACCTCGAAGGGAAGAGTTCAAGTTTCTTGTTGGTGGTGTTCGACCGGAAGGAGATGGGATTTGTATCGTGGATACCGATCTTGAAGTGGATATTGAACCGCTGAACGAAGAGCAAGCTAGGGAGACATTGAAGAGGAGGCTTAAACATGCAGCCACTGCTCCTGGCCTCAAAGGGGGTAGCTCCACTGGTGGACCTATCACTTTTGGCGAGCCAATTGCTGGCCAAGTCTTGCCAGGGGAATATGTGGATTATGAGCTTCGTCAATGGGATCGCACGAAAGCCATTGAAATTGAGCTGGATATTGCAGACGAGGCAGATGTTGACCTCTTTGTTAGCCCCTTTTCATCAAGGCAAAGATCACGGCCGCGAGACGACGAGCATGTTTTCGGTGATTTCTCGAGTAGATCACCGAAGCGGATACGACTTGAGCCTACTAACGTGGAATTGGAAGATATAGAGTCGCTTTACGTCTCAATACACGGTTTTCTGAATGCGGATGAATCCCAGGAAGTGGCTGGAGCTCCGATGCAGTACAACTTGCGTGTGGGCCCGCCTTCTGCTCATGGAGAAACAGAGCTCCAAGAAGAGCTCAATACTCACGGCCCCGATGAGGTCCAGTGCAAGAATTGTCACCAATATGTGCCAGAACGTACTTTGTTTCTGCACGAGAATTTCTGTTTGAGAAATAATGTTCATTGTCCTCAATGCGGAAACGTCTTTCAGAAGAGATCTCCTGAATGGCAGAACCATTGGCACTGTCCGCAGGATGATGCCTACGGCAATGATATCTCAAGCAAGGAAAAGCACGATATGATCGTCCATAAGGTGCACTACTGCCCGAACTGCCCGTTTGAAGCTCAAGGCCTTCCCGCTCTGGCTCATCACCGCACGACGACATGTCCAGGAAAACCCATTCTATGTCAGTTCTGCCATCTCGTCGTGCCGCAACAAGGCGAATCAGATCCCGACATGGCTGATCCAGAGGTCCTGCTTTCTGGTCTCACTCCACACGAACTAGTCGACGGTGGCCGTACGACTGAGTGTCATCTGTGCAATAAGATCATCCGTTTAAGAGACATGAAGACGCATCTGCGCCACCATGATTTAAATCGATTATCCCGGCCGGTGCCTCGCATATGCTTAAACCGGAATTGTGGCCGCACGTTAGAAGGTGGACGAGGCGGGAGTACCGCAAATGACACACTGGGTCTCTGTGGCATCTGCTTTGGCCCCCTCTATGCTGACAGTTATGACCCCGAAGGAAAGGCTCTACGGAGGAGAATCGAGCGACGATATCTCACCCAGATGATGACAGGGTGCGGCAAGCCCTGGTGCCGGAATCAATATTGCAAGACTGGCCGACAGAACATGTCTCCCGCGTCGGGCACGCCGGCTCCAATGCCCACGGCCGAGATCCTCCGTACGGTGAAGCCCATACTTGACGCCGTGAGCGTTCAACCCGGTAGTATCAATTCAGCGCCCCTCTATTTCTGCACCGACGAAGCCAGCCAGCAGAGGAGAACCTTAGCCGAGATGATGGCAGCAGAAGGAGGCGTGCTAGGCGGTAAGGCATACGATATCGAGTGGTGCGTCGCGGCAGTAGAGACTGCCACTGGTGATCTAGACAAAGCTCGAGAATGGTTGAACAACTGGGCTCCAGCCAAGGGGGAGGTCAAGACGATTTAGGAAAATAAATACAGGTTTGCATTTACAAGACATGGCCGGCGATGTACAAGCCACGTCTGGTGTTGAATTTTCTGCGGTGATCTTCATGAAAGTTATGTATCATAAGGGGACGAGGTGAGAGATAGAGGAGTTGGTGGTGGTTGTGGTGATGATGGTGATTATCTACGACGGTGATGTGTGATGACATGCATGATTGGATTTCACATATTCCTTAGGCTTCTTACTCCATTGCAGTGAAGCAGAAGAGATTCCGGTCATTTTCTCTTCTTTCTTGAAATTTACGAATGACCGTCCACATTCAATGGAAGGATACCATTTGCATTAGTAATTCTATATTCCATTCTTAGACCCAGTGCCCAGGCCCATTACACCTACATAACAAAAAATAGTAATCATTTCCAAAAAAAAAAAGACATTAAAAAAAAGAAAGAATTTTAGCCTTTGAAACAAATCTTGAAACAAAAAAAAAGAATAGATATCTAAGCTAAGTGAAATCAAGTAAACTAGCCTCTCTCATATCTCCCCCACGAAGAGAAGGGAGATAGAGAAGGGGAGAAATACAATAGAATATCATCAACGTCACCAGGATCTCATAGTCAATGATATTTATTTGATTGAATTTGAATTTGAATTTGAATCTGAATTAAATCCTCACGCCGCCCTCGTCTTCGCTGCCAGGGTACCGCTCCCCCTCGATGAGAAAATACCCATGATTCCGAACACGAAGTAGAACAGCGCGAGCGGGTACGCAACTAGACCTCTCATTCCGCGCATGCGGCCCACGGCGCAGAACATGCCTGAGCTGCTGTACGTGCACCACCCCACCGCGGCGACGGTGAGGAGGTATCCGAACATCGTGTCCATGGGGAGCATGACGCCAATCAGACTGGTCAGGACGAGGGGCAGGAAGCAGTAGCCCAGCACGCTGGCAGAGCGGGGGAAGGTCAGGGTGGAGGAGAAGTGGCCGGCCGTGGCGTCGGGCTTCTGGTGTGGGTTGTAGGCATCGGGGTCTGCGGCGTTAGGGACAGGAGAGTTGGTGGTGTCGAGGGTCGGAGACATGAGACTGAGGATGAGATGGAGAGCGAGGGTGCCGAAGACGGCGACACCATAGATGTAGCCATAGAAGACCTTTCCAGAGAGAAGGAGGTTTGTTCCGTAGAGAATAATGTAGAGGATAGCACCGTACAAGTCGCTGTCGTCCATCAGGTGTTGGTCGATGCGAGCGAAGGGATTCAGGACCGACAATGTCTATTTCATCATATAGAATTAGTCTCCATGCACTTAAATTTACACCGCTAAAAAAAACCATCACAAGATGTATCCATACCTTCGTCCTAATATGTCCAAAATTGACACCCAGCTCCTCCAGCAGCGGTGGCTCGCCTTCATATCCCTCTGTCCCAAAGGCAGCCAGCCAACCCGTCCTCAATCCTCCCTGCTCACCCATCCTACCACTGACACCCGCAGCAGGCGATCCGAATCCACCGTACGTGCCTCCGCCGCCGACAGGATACGCCTGCGCGGACTGCTGGCCCGAAGCAGGCATGCCATAGCCGCCATACGAGGCTTGAGAAGGCGTCGTGTGCCCCGACACAGAGGAATATGACGATGGGAAGAACTGGAGATTTTGTGCGGACTGAGCCCCGTAGGGCTGTTGCTGGGGGTAGTACTGGGCCATTTGCGGCCGGGGGGTGGAAAGGTGAACTAGTGATCGGTGGATTTGTTTACAGGCACCAGAAAGAAGGATGGAGCTTGGTCTCAGGTGATATTAAAGAGAGATGAAGATAGTAGTTTGTTTTCCTGGCTCTCCGGGGTTCTCTCCAGGGTAGAGTTATTATTGATATTGCCAGGTTCCAGCTCAGTGAAGTTCAGTGAACGGACGTGGCCTCCCGCGCTGGAAGCTCCACTGATCTCTCGCGGCTCAATCGTGGTTTAGCGCCATCGGCCCGCCAAGGTTCCCTCCGCCATCCCAGGAACCTAGTATGCTAGCTAACTATAGTAGTGTATAAGCGGGCTCCTATTACCACTACAGAGTAGGTTATTTATAATTATCTACAGATAGTGATGATATATCAACAAGGAAAAAAAGAAAAAGAAAAGGAAGAAAAAGAAAATGGGTTACTATGCTGTCATGGTACATATGTCTACAGGAAATTAATGCCAATGCCGAGCTGAAGCCCCTTTCGGCCCTCCTCACCCTTACGCAGCACCAGAGGCAGAGAGAAGTTCAGCTCGAACCGGGCGACGGGGTGTGCATACACGAGTCCAAATCCGGCCGCCAGGCTAGGGAGTCCGTTCTGAAGCTCCGAAATGGTAGAGATCACCGCATCCTTCACTTCTGCGTTCGTGGTGGGAGCAGTCTTCTGGGAAGTGCGTAGCGGCAGTAGCCTGCCACCGTTTATAAAGGCTTGAAGACGGAGGGGCTTGTCCGCCCCGACACGGGGGAGGGGAAGCAGGAGATTAGCACTCCCCGCGGCGTAGACATCACCACCGAGAGCATCAAGACCTTCGTGCGGGCCAAGGCCACAGAGACGGAATCCACGGACGTCAGTGGGGCCGCCGAGGAGGAAACGATCGTTGACACGAGACAGCTGGGGTCGAGAGTTGGAATCAAGACCCAATGGGTAAAGCAGACCAGCGCGGAATCCGGTCGTGAAGCTAATGCCGCTGTCTCCCTTAATACCGGGGATGGGAATAGGGACAGCTCCTTGGGTCTCGATTTCGGACTTCCAGAAGGAAACGTCTCCCTTCAGCGGACCCCAGCCAGCCAGTTCGTTCAGGGTTCTAGCATAGTAGCCACTGGATGGAAGAAGAGGGTTGTCTCTCTTGTCGTTGACCCAAACATGGGAAATGCTGCTCTTCACACTGTCACCAGTATCCGCGCGCACGGTGGGGGATGCGTTCTCCGCAAGCCCGGTAACTTGTCTCCAGAAACCGCTGTAGCCAAACTCATGGCGGTGCCCCGAGGGTGTCAGCCAACGAAGCTTAGTCCATCCTCCCTTAAGAACTTCCTCGTGGCTGGCCCAGCTCTTCTGTGTTGCGCTCGCAATGCCGCCGATTTCCCAGCGGAAATCGGGGTCACTGAAGATCGGGGTCTCGAAGGCAGCCTGATACGCAGACCGCGTACGTGTTCCCAGAGATGCATTCAGGTTAAGAGACTCTGCACCACCGAAGACGTTACGCCACAGCAGGTTAGCGTACGCTGAACCTTCAGCATTTCCCAGATCTGTTCCCGTCTTCAACAAAACCCTTGACTTCTCTCGGACAGACAAGTAAACATCGAGGTCAGTGGGCGAACTGTTAGGATCGTTGGGCTTGTCCAGGTAGACGGAAATTGGTTGATGGAAAATATCTTCGCCCGTTAGCAATAAGCCCATTTGTTCGAAGGAAGTGACACAATCGCACCAAATCTGCTCAGCTTGTCTGCCCGGGCTGAGACCTCGCGCAGGGCATCTGCCAAGGTATAGGCCTTGTCCTGGTTGACGCTTAGCAATGGATCAAATATCCGTTGCAAGAATCCGCGGCGGGTGTGAGAAGCACCCAGAACCTGGATTGAGGAAATGGTACATGGCAAGGTCGAATTTTGGTCGATCTGTTGCACGAGGGGAATAGATTAGCCGGATACTCCGCAGATCCGTTTTTTGAGCATTGATTCGATCCTAGTGCACATGGAAACATACCAGCTCTGCTAAGCGGGTCTGTGCCTTATGATAAATAGCATGAATCCTCTCATTCATAGCCTGCTGCTGCTCCTCTATCACCTTCTGGTCCGCACGCTGCTGGAGCCGGTGGAAGATCTAGGCGGGTATACTGTTAGTAAGAACACCACTTTCACCGACTAACGGTCGCAGGGAGTAAGAGAATAAATCAACATACATCATCTTCCTCGGCCGAAAGAGGGGAGGACATCGCGGCGACTGCAATGGCAGCTCTGAAGTAGGCGCGTCTACAAGTCTGTACCGCCGAGAGCGGCAGATCATAGAGGAGGACCGAGTAGGTACACACGTGACCATCCGCCTCCCGGGTACGCTGTCATCGGAGATTATCCAGGCTACGCATGTCTTACTTATGGTATACTCATCACATTACTCCTTAATCGGCTACACGCACGCATCTCTGCTCAACCGGCCGTTAGACTAGACACATATTATCATCATCTATCTCCATCATTCACAGCAGTCACAGTTTCTCTTACCCCTCCGTCAGATCCACCGCATCGCGGCCGCAACAGCATGGCCACCAAGGCAGCCCATAAGCGGGTCAGTGAATCTCTTGAACCCCCTGAAGAGACAATAGCATGGTTGTCACTAATCCAAAGACCAGCTCACCCGTGAATATCAGAACATCCAAAAGAATCCTCCTCCATATATTGTTGCGCACCCGTCAGAGTCCAATATTCTAGAGTAAGTGTCATTCCATACTTCAGAACGGGCCCCTGGATTATGCCCCGCAAGGTGCTGACTTGCCCACAAGATGGCATTACATCCTCACAGGACCACCAAAGACTCCTTATGAAAATGGACAGTACTGGGGAACTTTGATTTTCCCTCCTGAATACCCATTCGCGCCTCCAGCGATCCGTATGCACACGCCAAGTGGCCGGTTCCAGCCATCAACTCGACTCTGCCTCAGCATTAGTGATTTTCATCCTAAATCATTCAATCCGGCATGGGAGGTGTCAACCATCTTGATCGGTCTCTTGTCGTTCATGACGAGTGAAGAAATGACCACCGGCAGTGTCAGTGCATCGGAAGCAGAGCGTCGAGTGTTTGCCGCTCGGTCACGGTGGTGGAACTCGACTGGAGGAGGATCTCGATCCAACATGGCTCCCGGTGTCACAGCCACTGGCAAGGGAATCAACAACATCAAGGCGGGCGATGGAGGAATGAAGTTCCGCACCGAGTGGCCAGAAGTCGATCAGGAGAACTGGGAGTGGATGAAAAAGAACCGCATAGATCCAGCCACCGGTCAGATTATGCCTGATCCCAATGCTCCCCAAGCGAAGTGCTCTCCTGAGACCAGCGCGCTTCGACGACGTCCTAACGGCAGTACTCCTCGTCTGGGAGCGGTCATGGAAGGCGGCCAGGCGGCACGAGATGCAGGAGAAAGCTGGATTCGACGACACAAAGTCTGGGTTGGGCTTGCTGTTGTCTTCGGATATGCCCTGCTCACCCGGTTATTCGCAGATCTCCAAGCCTAAGGCAGCTCACAGAAGGGGGGTTGAAAGAGGGAAACATGACGAGACTTGGGCGTGAATCTGCATTGAAGTCTACGGCTGTTTTCTATGGCCTACTGTGGTTATACACACTGGTGGAGCAAGATTCTCGACAGATCGAGAACGGTTTGATCACAAGAGGCAAGGCGTCTGAAAGGGCCGGCGTTCATAAAGGATATTTCGGGTGTATGATATAGGTTCCACCACCACCTGGTCTAGCATGGACGGGGACTGCTTAGAGTGGAGACACTTGTTTTTGGGCATTACAGGCGTGTACATAATATGTCCCTCATATAGATTGATACCAGGTGGTGCTGCATGTTATTTATCGAATATTTCTTTTAGGTTTTACGCTGCTTTAGGACAGCTCCCAGGTCCAGTCTCTCTAGAATCTGCATTTTCCAAAGCATCTCCGTAGGACTCCGTAGGACTCCGTCGTTGCTGACTACGTGATCATCTGCTCGACCCGCAGCCCAGTAATGCTCTCGATTCGATAAAGAGATCTGGTGGAATCCTTGTGGACCATATCCCAGGACTCCATGGATTCGGCCCCCGGCCCTAGCATACCCGCATGACCCGGATGGTTCGTAGATCTTATCGTTAGCAACCGGTAGGGTACCTTGATTCCCTCGAACTACCTGAGCAGGCAGTTGTTCGGATCCTTCTTGGCAAACAGCCACCCCGTTGGAGGCGTCCAGCAGCGCTGGAAAAGGTGATCAGACCTCGGGATGGGGGACCGCTAACCCTAACTTGCGGACAACCGGCGGATTGAACGTATGGACTGCGCGACTACTAGCTGGTCGGTGATTACTATAGAGTCGTCCGTGGCGCATCCCGATCCTCCGATAACTCGATTGGGCTTGTGCTGACAAGTTCCCTGACCCTCCCGTTCTCCGCCTCTCGTTCTTCCGTCACACAAACGGGTTTCTCAACACCATCAGATTCCCGGTCCTGTGCTCGATACAATTGCCACTTTGGGTTCGACGGTGACCTGTCGAGATCCAGTAGTCTTGAAACTTTGATTGTTCTCTGGTGTCCGTGGACTCCGCACCAAACGCTCTCTATCTTTTTCCGCGCCTTTTGCCTAAACGCCCCCAAAAGCCCCCCGGATTCGGTGCCTGACAGGCTGTTAGCCCGCTATCAACATTGGCTGGTCCTCGGAGACTGGCCGTGATGGCAGACCGGCAAGAATCGTCGGGGAATCAGTCGTCGAGCTCTGTGAATCGCCGTGCCAATCAAGGTTTGTGTTTGTTTTTCTGATCGCCCTGGTGTTTGCCCGATCTTAGACCCCATGATTGGAGATGGGCGAGTCGTACTCGGTCCGCCAAAACTCCCCCTTCCATACATCCAGCATGCCCATGTCCTCTCCCCACACCCCGTCCTACTCTCCGTAACCGCCGTTATTCTTATTCGTCCCTTCATGATTACATCCAGAAATGACAGCGGATGCAATGAAGATCGTGGCGCTGCTGTGGCCCCACCGGGCGCCTGCGTGTTGAGCTTGTGTGGAATGCACGAGGCCACGGCTGTCCGCGTAGATCCCGCCGCCCTTGATATGAGATCTCAGATCGTTGATGGCTTTAAAGCTAACCATGTGGTGCCGGGGCTGATCCGACGCGTCTAGAGTCAACTTCCAAAGCCTTGGCGCCGTCAGACCGCCCGTCGTTCACCTTCATTGACCACGATGATGACTTGACATCAAAACGGATCAAGGATGCCAATGCCCGGAAGGCCATCCGCTCGCATGTCATGCGAGATGTGCGGCGTCGTGAGCGTCTGGCCGGACTGAAGCGGACCTCGAAGCGGGAGGATCGAGGAGGTTCCGGTAAGAAATCCGTTTCGAAACAGCAGAAATCCCCGGACCAGTCGGACGACGGTGGGCTGCCATTGAGAAAGTCCTCTACGCCGGAGAAGACGGAGTCAGCACCTGTCATGGATGTCGTCAAGGCAAGCTCCTGGCACCATCCAGTACGGTGGCCAGGACGCGATACAATGTCCAGTCGCGCCCTCAGCCCTCAGGCGGTACCGAGTTCATGGTTCTTTGATCCATTCTGTACCTTGCCAGGTGCAAGTGAAATGCCTTCGATGGTCGACCATTTGATTTCTTATTGTAAGTGACTGAAAATTTCCTCCTTTTCAGTGTTCTTCCTAGCTATGTACTCTCTCTTGTTTTGCTTCGTATTTCAAGCAATTGCTCAGTGATTCACTTGAGAAGCAAAGTTAGCTGCCGGTCACGGAGAGCAGGGATATCTGCGTCAAAGAAGACCAGGGTAGCTTGCATGACCCACAGGCGGTAGTTAATGTATTTACCATTTACCGATTTGATTATCTTTCGACTGCTTATGTTGCCACCTTGATATATGGAAGCAATGACGCTCTGCAAAGCTTACCATCACCATCAATGATGTGTTGACATGTCTTCCTCCCGTCGCCCATGGTCACTTGAGGTCCTGCATGGTTTTTTGGATGTTCAGCAGAAAAATATCTGAAATATCTGCTTGTTTGAATATCTGCTTACATATAGTGTTTTAAGGTGCCACTGTTTTCATTCCGATGACATTCCCTGTTGAGCATAAGGCGCCAGGAGAAATCCGGATGTCACTCATGGTGGCATCCGCCCTTTCTGATCCAGGTAGCTTTTTTGGCTTAATGAGTATGAGTGCTGCTCACAGAGCTGTACTAGCCGGACGTCTCGAGGACCTCGTCGACTCATCTGAAGATGGAAACCGTGTTCTTCATGAACCCGATTACTATATCATGAAAGCCAGATGCATCCGAGAAATGAATTCTAAGGTGCAGGACCCTACCAAGGCACTTAGCAACGAGGCTTTTGACACCATTGTTAACCTTGTGTGTGGCGCGGTATGGCTCTCTTTCGGACATTTTTTTCATATGGGGTTAAGAACCGACTACCAGTATAGGGCTTTATACTAACAAATAACAGCTGATAATAGGTCTCTTTGACGAAGCAAGGGTACATTTGAAAGGCTTGCGAAGGATGGTAGAATTGCGCGGAGGCATCACCGATACGAGTCTGCAAAAAGCCACTGGGCTTGTCAGCGCCGTCCAGTCGTACGCATACTCCCCGGTTTAACTAGTTCTCTTTCAATGCTAACGAGGACTAGATGCGATATGAAAACTGCCAACGCACTTATGACCAAACCCGTTTTCCCTTTGGCCTGGGACCCGCAACCACTGCCGCCCCGGATTCTTGAGCGTATAACCCCGCCAGCTTCATCATCGCTGCATCAACTTGGGTCGAGACTTATGTCAAATGGTCTATTAAGCTCGCCCTTGAAAAAAGCATTACTGAAAATACGGACGATGATGTTCTTCGACAACTGCAATCGCCACGATCCGCAAGGGCTGACGCAGGAAGAACGAGAACTGCTACGGATGTTGATTTTTGAGACTGAGCATGAACTTGCAAGCTATTATTACCGTCCACCTTCAAAAGGTGGGCCTGAATGTGGAGGAAAGAATGTCCATCCCATCGAAGTGGTTGCTCGTATTAGTTCAACATGCTATCTCAACCAATTTTTTATAGTCTCGCCCCCTTCCTCGGGAATGCAACGAGCATTGATGAAACACCTCCGAAATGCTATTGACCATTGCATGACCTTTGTCTTATTTCAGCTGCCATCCGAGTGCTATGATCTGGTGGCGTGGGCCCTTTTGATAGGAGCAAACGGTTCCGCTGGAGAAGCTGAACAGCCATGGTTTGTGCAACGCCTCGCGCAGATCATCAGGGTGCAAGGGTGGCATAAGTGGGAAGACCTGGCGGATATTCTGACAGGGTATTTCTATGCTCCATCGCTACATGATCTGATCTGGCTGCCGGTCTGGGATGAGGCCATGGCCCTGGTAGAATCCTCTCCTTCAGTGTCAGACTTAGTTGGAGGCGTTGAGCAACTTTGATCTCATCATGCACATCTCCAACGACTCTATATTTATATAGATGCTATCCATGTTGCTAGCATCTTGGATTGTAACTATATGTTTATGTCAGCGACTCTAACTGTCACGTGGGCTTCCGAAAGTCCGGCAACTCCGGCCGAATTGGAAAGCGGCTTATGTCACCCGCGATGTTTCTGCCGCCTTCCGCCCGCGCCTTTTTTTGTCCAACTTCCCTTTGGCAGACAGTTGACGGCGTGAAGCCCCAACGCGACGACAACATACATCACATACATTTCTGTGATCTGAGCTATCATCGCATCTGCCGTCAACATGGGTTGGTTCTGGGCGGATTCTCAGCCGAAGCCCACTCCCGTGGCTCCAAATCCTTTGGCTGTGTCAGACGCATCTCCTCCGGTTAGTATATCCATCCTGCTTCATTCAGACAACCGACTGAACTGAATTCTAGCCTGGTTGCCCCATGCATGCCTCCAATGTTCCTACAGCCTCTTCGACTGCTCGGACCCAATCTCCGGTGACAACTTCTCAGAGCGCGTGCCCCGTTAGGTCTCCTAATTCCCCGTTCTTCGTCTCTTCGTCGACCTCATCTTCTCAACCTCCACCCGCTTCCTCAGAACCACAACAGAAATCGTCAACTCTTTCAATGCTCAATCCTTTGAACTACATGTTCTCCAGCATTTCCCAGGAACGAGCGCCACACCAGACTGTCGACCTCCCTGTTGATAGAGAGATTTCTTCTATTCCCCGAAGCGATAGCGGTAACTGGGAGTATCCCTCGCCCCAGCAAATGTACAACGCCATGTTGCGAAAAGGATACACCGACACCCCGCAAGATGCTGTTGAATCCATGGTCGCGGTGCACAATTTCTTGAACGAGGGCGCCTGGTCCGAGATCATCGAATGGGAGCGGATCTTCTCTAAAGGCCTGAAGCAAGGATGGGAGAAGTGTCGGCGGGGATCTGAGAATCTTGCGCTGGACTCTTTCCGCGAACAGCTCCAACAGAAAGATGATGATGAGAACGCACCACGCCTGATTAGGTTCCAGGGTCGGCCGCAGGAGTTGACTCCTAAGGCTAGAGTCTTGCAAGCTTTGGGTTGGTTATATCCGGAAAAGTTCCAGTAAGTAGATGCACGGTCTTCTATACTATCTAACCAAAAACAAACTGGATGGTATTGCTCAAGGAATGACGAAGTTTGGCTAATCGGTATTTTCTGTTCTAGTACCGAACCCCCCTTTGACCGACATGATTGGTATGTCCAGCGTCAGACACCATGGGGACCAAAGGAAGTCCGCTATGTCATTGACTACTACGCCGGTCCACCTGAGCCAACTGGTGAACCTGTCTTTTATCTCGATATCAGACCCGCCATTGATACCCCCACCGCTGCTGTTGAGCGTCTGATGAAATGGGGAGGAGACGTTTGGTGGAGGGCCAGCGGCGGCGCTGCCCGAGAACAGAATTGAAAGGGAGCTATGACCTAGACATTTTTTAATCGCGGAACTTTCCATGCATGACGAGCCAGTCATGCCATGGACTAAGCTTCCTTTGCAATGGCTTCGTTATATGATATGTATTACGTTTCTTCTGATTTACCCATTCCTATTCTGGTCGTGTCTTATATCACAGCATCCCTTTTTTTCATTTCTCTTCATCTTTATTCTGTTGGCATCCTTTTGCATATTTGATGGTAATGATGCAATGGCCCCTGGTGTTCTTGGCTTTAAAGTCCCGGCGCAACTATTGATTTGCTTAGAAATGCTGCCGGGTGGGATCACTTCTTGTGTTTATATTATATTAGAATAGTCCACTCTCCAAAATATCTATAGTATATTACAGAAACATCAGCCATGCTAATACACGATTTCGCGAATGGCATAACCTGAATGTATTTAAGCATTGGATTATTATAATCTAAACGACATTTGGCCTATCATGTACGAGGCATAGAGTAATAACATTAATGCCTACTTTCTTCTTGCACTCTACATCTCCACAACCCAAAGTTCGTAATACAATTCCCACGGACTTTAAAAAAAATGAAGCATGAAAAAAATAATATTTTGTTCTACCCGCCCTAACGAATCTATACCCTCCGTTGTTCCAGTAAAAGAAACCGTGTATGGTTGAGTTAAATCTTGGCCTAATCTATATACACCGACCCAGAGAAAAGAAGAAGAAAAAAATTTTAAGAACAATACTACGTACGTACTAGTATGTTTAAACATTTGGCGATAACCAATCGTATTTCACACACATCTCGACACTTTCCACACTTGCTTGGAGGAAAGAACGAGCTTCGAGACCGACCCAGACGCGGAGCATGGAGGTGTCTCCCTCGCGGACGGATTTGAGGAATGTGGTTCCGGAGCCGAGTTGTCGGAGAATGGGCAGAGCACTTGAGTGGCGTGTCAGTAGAGTGCTAGGAAGAGAAGGAGACTATTTTCACTTGAGGCGTATGGGATGAGAAGGGGAAAGTAAAAATGGGTTAAAGGTTTGGAGGGGTTTCTTATATTGGCTTACCTCTTAAAGAGATCCAGGTCGGGATCTAGGCTCCGTCCGATACCTTCGAGGAGAAGAACGGAAATAACGACGTTGATGAAGTCGCCTTCCATTCGTACGTGGTGATAACGGACCATGGAGAGTACCTCGCTGAGAACGTCACCGATTTTGATGTTACCTAGGGCAAATGTGCGAGATTTCACTCCCAAGATGAGATGTTGCATCTTCAGAGCGAAGATATCGGGGTCGATAACTGCTTCTGGCTGACGGCATCGCTCGACCATGAGCTGCCCGGCCCTGTATCCGTCGAATTCTGCAATAGCGCGGAAGAGATCGAGGAAGTTTCTGCGATTGGTCTCGCTTAGTTCAGTGACGAGGCCAGTATCCACGAAAATGAGTTGGGGACGATAACCCTCGGCGTCAATCTCGTGCAATGCAGCGTTCCATTCTTCTGGATCCTTGCTGTGAGGTCTGAGGCGTGTAAGTACAGCTTCCGTTGCATCAGACTCTGCAGACGACGTCGCTTCGACGGCACGCGTGTGTTGCTGTAACGACAGATCGAGCTGACTGGGTTTATAGAAGCGGACCATAATGTTTCCCGGATGGAGATCGGCATGGATGAAGTTGTCGATTAGAAGCATATGAAGGAAAGCGTCCAGACCTTCATCCGCGATCTCCTCCTGGTAAGGACCGCCTCCTGACTCAAGGAAAGTCGAGAGAGGAATGCCCTGTGCGAACTCTTCGACGAGCACTTCACGCGTGCTGTATTCTGTATACGGATAGGGGAACCAGGCTGTCGTCCGTTTCTTGAACTTTTCTCTGAAAATAGTCAAGTTTGTCGCCTCAATGCGCAGGTCCAGTTGCAGCTTCATCATCTCTCCAAATTGATGAACCTCGTCTGGTAATGACAACCATTCCATCGTGGGGATAGCATTTATCGATGAAGCGAAAAAAGCCATGATCTTCAAATCCCGATGCACCATCCTGTCAACTTTGGGATGGAGAACCTTTACTGCCACATATGATGAGGGCACATGCTGTGGAAAGCTCTTGACTAGGACATCAACATTCCTGCGGACTCTAGTGCGCAAGTCTTTCGGTTCTTCCAGGAGCTGTGCCTTACTCGCTGCTGCCAGACTTGGTTTCAGTTTAGCCTTATATACCTGTGCAATCGCACCCACTCCTAGCGGTTGCTCCTGGAACTCCTCGAAAATCTCGTCGAACGGCATGTTGAAAGCTCTGGCAATTGTATCCTTCGTATCCTGTAACGAGTGTGCAGGTGCGTTCGAGTGAAGAGATGACATCCGGTTGCAGAGTTCAGGAGGGAATATATCTGTTCGCGAAGCTGCCCATTGTCCAAGCTATTGAGGATTTCATCAATTATTGTTCCTCAAGTTCATATAGTAAATCGGAGCAGCATTAGGAACACACCTTGATGAACGCTGGTCCAGCACGCTCCATCGAACTTACGAGAAATCCGTACCACCACAGCGTACCTGTCCGTTCGCCATTGCGCTTCTTGATCCGTCTTCCAAACCATATCGCCGGAACTGTCACGATAACAGGAATGAAAATGATCACTAGGTGGAAAAACCTGAGTCCTGTTGCGATCGGTTCATAAATATAGTCGCAATAAAAGACCTGTATCCTCTGAAGGATCTTTAATAATCCCCTTACGTCGTCATCAATAGTCTTCTGAATCTCACTGCGCGACGCCTCCAGCATCTGCAGCTCGCCCGTCTTTTCCCCTCCACTGCCTCGCTCCGCCAACTCCAGGAAAGCAGCCGGCGTCAAGGCACCCAACAAAACCGTCCCAACCACATGGGTCTTCCTACCCATGCGTCTCCAGTCATTGCGCTGATTCCAATATTGCGGACGGGGGAAGAAACGGAACTGCGATCTCGGCGCGAAGCGCAGCAGATGCGAACCTCCGCAGTTGAGACGGAAGCGGCCGAGAAGACCGGCCGCTCTCATGTTCTCATGTAGATATAACTGTCAACGGCCGTACAAGTCATGGATGCATGTTGTTCAACGAGTCATTGGATGAACCTGGTCGAGGTTTTATCACAATGAGAGTGCGAGAAAGTCGCAGTTCCTTGAGCTGGAGTTCGGGAAGATCGGCCTATGCACGTGTCCGACGTCATTGCTACATTCCGCAACATAGTTCTTTGGACAGGTTCGACCAAGACTACGTACTTACCAGCATCCTCTCTTAAATGTACGAAGCTACGATACTTAGAATAAAAGAATGTCCCCAGAATTGTGTCTCTGAAAGAAAAAATGCCTCCCATCGCAATCGCGTATCCGCGTCATGGTCACCCAAAAGGGCCTAGTTTTGCATTATTTTGCATTAGAATGCAGGAACCGAGCCCGCGGAATTAGTAGATTCCGTGGATGAGTTCTATAGAGGCTAGAGCAATAAGAGCAATTTTCACATGAGCTTCTATGAGCTCTACACGTATCATGAAGTTCACGCCATGCAAAAGACGTCTTGCGTCGTAGGTAATGGGGATAACTGAATATGTAGATCCAATGTTTGTGCATGGGGCACGGAAGGAACTAAATACCTTGTACCCAGAAAGTACCCAGCAATATCACCGGCTTTATGATAAATAGCTCCAGGGTATTATTCAAGCGTAATGATTATTCATGCCTAGATAATCCACTGATCATATCAACTTGATGTCGGTGGTGAAGAGACCTTAATGTCCTTGGAGAGTTCCTCAAGCATTGCTTTCTGAGTCGGCGGAAGCGTCCGAGGCTGTGTAAAGGAAAGCGCGGAGATTAGCAAATCCACGTTTCCAGGTTAGGGTCCAAGGTGAGTCGTACATCGTGTTTCAACAACTCCTTCACTAAGATAATCGCATTATCTCGATCCTTGCTTCTTTTCTGTCTCTCTGACTCCTCAAGAGTCTCTGGGATATCAGAAGAGAGGGTCTCCTCAAGAAGCTTGTATACGTCTACATTCTGTAGGCAGTCAACGACGGCCACGGAGCCCTGCTTGCTTGATGCCATCAGAGCTAAAGCAAACCACCCCTCGCTCCGTACGACAGGCCACTCCTTCTGAGTGATCATCGCACCAATTGGACGAGCAATGTCTGGGTGCAAATTGAACAGACGTTCAAAAAGCACATTCAATTCCTTGCTACCCTCTCGTGTCCGGGAATTGATAGTGCGACATATTGACGCAATTGTTCGCCCAATCTCCGTCTTTATGGGAGTGGAATCAGACCTTCCAAAAAGGGAGAGCAGTAGTGATAGATAAGTTTTGTTATGTGCTGGGGAATCGGGGTCTGTGGAAAGAGGCTCGAGAAGTTGCGAGATATTCTCAACAGATGATACAGTGACCTGACGGACGAGGCTGACCGCAGAGAACTGGACCTGAGGAACCGTCTCAAAAGCCCACAAGCGTGATACGGCTGGTATGACTCCAGCACTAGCCAAGAATGCTCTATTATCGCTAGCAATGGCTAGGTTCTTAAGGAATCCCATAGCAGCGTGGAGCACGGCGCCTTTAGCATCGCTTTTTAGGATCGATACCAACCGTTCGTGTATGCGGAACTCGCGAACCATCCTAGCACAAACTTCATCAGATCGTGCCAGATTTCCAAGCATAACGCACGAGCATATCTGTAATTGGTCTTCATCCGTGTCGAGATACGACTCCAGCATTTTAAACAAAGGAGATCCAAGAGGATAGAGCTCATTAAACTCTGACAGCGCAGAAAGATCGGATAATGTCTGATTGACTTTCAGTCGTAGTTGAACCAGCGATCGCATGTCATCGCTGGAAGATTCATCGATTTGAAGATCATATGAGTGATGCAGGAGCGATAACACTCTCTCCACCAAGCCGTGCTGTATGCAGACTCTTTGGAATCGCTCATTCTGCAGGTATGTAGCGAGGCAATTGACCAGAGAGCAAAATTGAGCAAACGTTGTTTCTTTCTCGAAAGCAATATCCATAAAAAGCAAAATCGTCCCATCCGGGGATCTCTCGATGCCTGATGCTGGTCAAGTCAAAATTAGCTATATTAAAATAGGTTCAAGCATTCCTACCTTGTTCTGCAGCCATCTCAATCAATTCATATGCATAATTTAACAAAGCATTGCCCTTAATGGAGCCATCCCTGATTAATTTCAAGAGGATGTACGCAGCCCGATTGTGAGCAACCTGAGACTGAGCAGGCTCTAGTAACAGTCAGCTATACATTCAGGCATTCTCTCGGGCGTCAAACTCACCGAAATCGGTACATATATTATAAATAACTGGTATCGCAATATGAATGAGGCTAGGCTTCAGAAATAGCCTCAGAATTGCAAGCGTATAATTCCCGTCCACGACAATTTGTCTGTTCCCGTCTAGTCACCTGTTAGAAAAGTCCAACAATAGAATACCTGGGATTCTAACCGGTGTCTGCACACGAGTTCCCCACTAGACGTAGGGAATGTAATAATATCTCATCTTCAACTTCCTCAGTCGACGCAATTATCCTGAGGAAGAAGTCCAGTAGACCTGCCTCTCCAAACGGAGCACGCCACGAGGCTAACAGGATTGTCAGCTATACAGGATTTTCCGGCTTTCTGAGAAGCACACTCACGGTCTCGACTAGCATTGGCCAGCACCTCTATCGCTGGGGCCACATAAGGCGATCTGGATTGCCAGAGCTTCTCCACAACAGTCTTGACAGAGGACAATGTTCGGGGGTTCCGGCTTCCATGTCTTGTCTCTTCATCTGCATCCTCCAGAGATTCTCGAAGCTCCCTGACGGCGAAGCTGCCCTGTTCCTTCTCTGCTTCGTCAAATATCTCTTGTAGAGCTTTGAACATCTTCTGCTGTTCCAATGGCTCCAGTTTAGAGGGCTCTGAAGCAGGAGCTGGAGGGAAAGAAACAGTCGATTCAGACAATAAATCCTTCACCTCTGGTAATTGGATTGTTTGAACTGCCCGGTCTATCCGGGCATCTGAGATAGAATCATGACCACCGGGCGACTGCCCAGAGGCCGGAGACGTAGATTTATCCTTTTCAGAATCCATCATGGGATTACTCCAGATTAAGACTACTGAGGAGCAGCTGCCTAGATTTTAGGAAACTTCCTCCGTCTATTCCTGAGGACAGAGTTTCTGCCTTCGAGATAGCTCCACTTCTGTACAAATGTTAGCTTGGTCTTCCCCCTTTATACTAGTTCAGTGAAAAACTAGGGAGATTCGGAGTGGAGCCTGAAAGGTAGACTGTCTGAGAGTATGAACAGGTGTCACTGACCAGGTAGTGCAGGGACCAAGCGCAGTGGATAGTTGAGCATACACTAGGACTCAAGTATCCAAGCGTTTGCAATATAGAGTCTCTAGAGCTTCTGCTGAGGTAAGCCTTGAGAGGTTCGAAAGCAAGTTAGATTGTTGTCAATTGAAGGAGAGATCTCTGATGAAGGAAATCTGCACTGTTCTTTCTTTCAATGGATACGACAAAATAATTGAAAATACAACCAGAGACCCTGTGACCTATGGTGGTTCAACAAAAAATGGCTCTATAATATTTGCGTACCCCACGGCAGATGCTGCCTAAGGTGGCTTGCAGCCGGCGCTCGCTTAGCTTAGGTATGGATCGAGCTTCTTCTTTATTAGAGTAACAAAAAGCTACATGTACCAAAAAAAAAACACAAGTGCAGTGTGTGTGGAATTAATAAAAGGTTGCCTTACCTATATTAACCTGTACTAAGAAGCCTCGTATCGAGATAGGAATGTCGAGGATTTCCAGAAGTATCACGATGTAAACCCCATTTGGTGCCGGACAGCTTAGCAGTGGGTCCGAGCGTTCTCCTGCCTGGAAGTTCCGCTTACAGTACGGTGACCAACACCCTTCGGAGATGCAGCGGAAGCTCTAAGCTGTCCATTTGCGTCGAAAGAGAGCACTTCCAACTGACCCGGTCCATTCGTTTGAAACAAGTTCATTTATTGAGAGAAATTCACTATTTCGGGTTATCCCCTATATTCTATATCTGGCGTCTACCTCAAATCTGCTTCGCCCATCATGACGCGCGCTCAGCAGACTCTCTCCGTTCTCCTGCTCGTCTCGTCCGTATGTACAGGAAATGCAAATCCTTTGTCGTCTGACCGGATCAAGGATCAGACTGGCTAGGATCTTAATTATGGGGAAAATATGCGCTGACATGGGATTTGTGGTAGCTTTATTTGGCTCTGTACCTGGGCCTTATTCCCCTGAACGAAACCGTTCAGACTGAGGTCATCCCCGTTGTAAGTACAGGAGTTACCGCCTCGCCCCGTCTCTGAACCCAGACACCATCATTTATTTCTCTGTCTCTCTTTCTGAGATATAATTGATCTCTTAACACGGCTGTACTAACTCCATGCGACTAACTAGCTCCCTTTCTACGCTCTCATCGCCTTCGCATGCTACCTAATGGCCCGTCTGGGCTGGGCGATTCTCACCTTTAACGACGTCCCCGAAGCTCACGAAGAGCTCCAGAAAGAAATAGAACAAGCCAAGGTGGAGCTGCGGAGAACAAATGTTGAGGTCGATTAAATGCCATATGCGCTCATACTTTTCGAGGTTCCTTCGTCGGTCCGGGCAGTTTAGCTGGTATAACAAATCACGGCGCATGAAAGGAGGGGGACACTGGATGAAATTTGCTTGAAATTCATCTCGGTATTGCTCTGTACATTATCTGTTGAGCCAAGAGTGATATGAAAATTCTCTAGATACCAGATACTTGAATCCGGGTTTCGAGGTTTGGTGAAGTTTAGAGCTTGATTAAAAGTAAGAGTGAGAAGGAGATGCACAATAACCCCAAAAATATCACAAAATACGCTTGCACATCCTGCAAACCAATGCTCTAGCCATTAACCATACCACAAACTTGCGTCTCTCCTTTTCTCTATCAGATTCCGTTACTGGAAAGTTGCTCTTCGTGACGTGACATGATATGCAAATGCTATATGACCAAAAACCGAAGTATATGCCGCCAAAATATAAGACAAGTGAGATGTTAGAAAATATTGACCCGGTGTCAATTAGAGCAGCGGGTGCTGCTTAGCCAGCTCGTCATGCTCGTCAATGTCCCTGTGACATGTGTTAATACTGTGGCGAGTGCAACATGAATTGTGCAGAGTTTAGTAAACATACTGGGCTTCCCAAGGGTAGCAGATCCAGACATCATCGGTCGTCACAGCGGCGAGGTAACGGCCAGACTCCATCATCTCCGCGGGCAACTTGCCCTTCTTTTCCTTGTTCTTATTCTGCATGCAGAAGTCAATAATTGGATTCTTCTAAACACGGCGAATTATCACATACGTGTAGAACGAAGATGGAGAAAGTAGTCTTCTCTCCCTCACGTCCAAGTTGCTTCTGCGCCTGCGCGACATCTTTCTCCAATTCACGGACCGCATAGTCCAATGTCGTCCGGGTGTCGTCGACCTCGTCAACAATCAGGACGTTCTTTCCGATCAGGTTAGACATCTCCAACGAGCTGAGGTCCAACCACTGCGTACGAGTGACCTTGGTACCAGGAGTCTCTTCGGGGTCCCCGCGACCTAAGTCCTCGTATAGCGACAGACCGATGGCCTGGATGGGAATGTTTGGCTCTCCAGTGCGCTTCAGGAAGGATCTATCCGGAGCTCAGTATTGACTATCCTCCGACCTTGAATGACCACAAGGTTTCCAACGCTCATGGTATCGGGTTATCTATAGGCGCACATACCGAAGCATACGGGCCGGGACATAACCACCTCCACCGATAGCAATCATAAGATTAGGGTGGAAGTCATTCAGGATCTTCTCTGCTGACTTTTGGCACAGCTTGTGCACCTATAAAAAATTGTTTAGTAAAGGCACGAGAACAACGATCACGTTGCGGCATTAGCAGCTGCGTCCTTGTAGAACGCCTTGGCACCACGAACGCGTCAGAGGAATCGAACTCAGTCAGACTTACCTGGTTATAGGTGACATAAACCTTCTTCGGCATAGTTGTTTATTGGATATCTCTCCTCTACAGATTTCACAGATCAGGGGAAGCTGAATGCGATGCGACAAGATCTATAGATCCGCTACTGATGCGTAATGCAGGGCACAGCGCTTGTACCTAAGTGAGAGCAGGTGGGGCACTGATAAGACGGTCCTCTTGCAGAAAAAAACAGAATCACCGCTGCCCTCGTGAATTTGAAGAGTCAAGAGAATGACAGTATCCAAGAAGAGAGAAAAGCAGAGCTGACAGAGGGGTAACCACACAAGAAAAAAAAAAAGTTGCTCATGTTTTGTCACTTTTAGTGCTGTTGCAACCCGCGGACAAGCTACGGCGTACCACAGCCCTGTCACTTTCTATGGACGCTCCGCTCACCCCGCTTCGACACCAAAAGACGCGGACTGCGGGCTGGACTGCTATCCAGCCGTCGGAGGTCTCCGTCACTCTACGCCACATCGTCCGCCATGGCCAAGAGATACACTGTTATTTCGGCACTACCCGCTTCAATCTCGAGCTTGGCACGTTTCTAGGGTGGCTCATTCGATCGAAACAGGAAAGGTGAGACATGTCATTTAAAATTTTGTTCCTGGCTGATATTTTCCTTAGTCATTTTACTTCCGTGAGAGAAGTTGCTTATCCAGTAATTTGTTATTGCTACCTCTTTATGGGGTTCAATTCCATTCATCAAGAGAAAGGGAGCGAGTGGGAAGTTCTCAAGTATATCATATGCCGAGCATGCATCGATCCTGGACATATCACAGTTACTTAAATAATATCTGCAGGGCTACAGAGACACCGTGGTTTTAAGAGGCACTTGAAATTTCTCTAGAAACAGAACTGATGCTCATTACATATGTCTAATGTCCCACAAACAGGCGGTGTGATGTGTCAGCTCACATTCTAATGTGTCAAATCTAAATCCAAAGGGTCTACTCGCAACTTGTGCCTATTTTGTCCTAAAAAGTTGACTCACAATCCGCACAGCTGCCTAGTCTGTGATAACAAACAGAGGCTTAGCCCAATTGAAGTTAAGGGCAGAAATTCTATTCTGATTCAATAATAGCCTCTTTCACTGGTAATAAGCATTGATTGAGCCTCGCTATAGTTCATCCTGATTGGTCTGGTTAATGTTCGTTCTGGCATTTGCGGAGGGACCCGGAGCCAGATGCGCTAAGCGTCAAAGGGCAGATCTGACCCATCAAAGATTCGACCAATTCGATGCTCTATACTTTTATCTCTATATGGTGGTCTGTAACTGCCTAAGCTGGTTAATCCTGGGGCATTTGATGTCCTTGTTTTGTTTTTTCTTTTTCTTTTTGTGGAATGAATATAGGCAAATTTCTACCGAAAATCAATGATCCGAGGATATATATATATATTTCCGATAAGTCCCATAAGAACTTCGTACGTGTGTGCATAAGACTTAGATACAATCCTGCGATAGGAACCAAACACGCTGTCTCAAAGCCAAAATATAACCTTCTCGAGCAGTAGAAACAAATTGCGAAATTTCCTCGATATTGTACTGCTGCAGTTCAGCCGTCTCTCCATGCCGACTTTGCCGGCACAACGACCATTTTCCAACAGCATCACGGCCATATTGTTTTCGAAAGTCACAGAAAAACAACAGTAACCACTAATAGGAGTATCTGGCACCTGCTGGCAGCTAGACTCGTCAATCGCAGGGACGAACGCGTATCATATGGCTTAGTTGCGTCCGGAGAGTTTATCAAATGTGGGTCGGGAGTATCGGCAAGGTAATCGCCCTGGTAAAATAACGTTACGACAAGCATTACTCGCGGGAACTAACTGAGTCGAGTACAACAGAAGCGCATGCGGAACTGTGGCGTCGTTTGATGTCAGCGACAGAACAAGATGATTGGAATTTGAAGATTACGAAGTGTCTCTGATGTCATGTCCATACCAGGTAGGACGTCGCGCGGCGCATAGAAGACTGAGTGACGGAGACAACGTTAAGACTCGTGGAGTTGAATCGGATCCATCTTGCCGCTTTTCGGGTCGCTAGAATCGCTTCAGCAGAGGAGCCGGTCGATCGCACGAGGTTGATTGGCGCCGAGTCTTTTCCCCGAAAATTCTGCGCGTTCCTGTTCGCCCAAATGAAAGTGTTCGGGTATACGGTTTCCTCAAGCGCCCCTCTCCATCGTGGCGGTAAAAAACGACTAAGAAACCCATGGTCCCATCCAGTCTGAAGAAGCCGATTTAGGTGTAATGCGTATAAAAAGCCAGGACACTTCCTGCCATGTATTTTCATTCCTGGTGGCTGTCAAGACCTTCCCATCCGGTTGCGAATCAGGCTTAAGTCGGCGGTTGAAAGCTAGATCTGGTCCAAAGAGCTGTGACGACTGGGAGATTATTTACTCTTTCGAATCCAGCGAAGCGCTGAGGTCGATTGTCCGAAATGCTGACCTGTGGTGACTGAAATGGCGGATTTTTCGGCAGTTCCAAGACATCTACGGAGTCCCGGAGAGGAAGGCTATCGCACGCCTACGATTGAAGATGCGGAGCAGGGTATCCCTATCAATAGGACTGAGTATTCAATCTCTTTAAGTGGTGGGGAGGCTCATTCGTCCGCACTGGAAGCTCTAAATGGGTCAATTTCCCGTACGGTGACGTCTTATTCCGCAAAAGGAGCGATTACAGATAATGTCCCTGGGATAGATCATACCGATCCCACCAGAGTGCCCAGCGAGCAGCCCGACAAACTCAGTTGGAGACAGCGTATCCGTCATTTCACATGGGCCTTTTTCACCCTCACGATGGCCACTGGTGGGATCGCCAATGCGCTGCACACAGGTAAGAGATCTCCTTCCTGTGCAGTCAAAGAATAACACTGAGAATTCATAGTGCCTTTCCGCTTCCACGGACTGGAGACAATTGGCGTGGTTGTTTTCTTTATTAACATCGTCTTCTATGTCATTATCTGGACTTTGTTGATAATAAGATTCTATCTCTATCCCTATACGTTTAAGGCATCTTTTTATCATCCGACGGAGTCACTATTCATTCCTGCCTGTGCCGTCTCATTTGGGACGATATTGATCAACATCTCTCAATATGGACCAGGACACACGGGGGAATGGCTCAACCATGCGGTCGAGATATTGTTCTGGATAGATGCCACGCTCGCTGTCATCCTATCGGCGGGTATCTACCTTATCCTGTAAGTCTAGTCACAATCCTGGAGCCAATGGGATAAAGGATCTAACGGCTCAGGTGGTCAACACAAACCTTCACCATAGCACAGATGACGCCTATCTGGATCTTCCCCGCTTATCCCTTGCTAATCATCGGACCTCATGCTGGCATTCTAAGCGCTGAGCTCGAACCTAGTCGCTCTCTCCCCGTGATTATTGGAGGTACTACAATTCAAGGGGTTGGATTTCTTGTGTCTCTGATGGTCTATGCGGCTTTCATTTATCGACTAATGACACAAAAGCTGCCCAAGGAAAATGTTCGACCGGGAATGTTCGTTTCTGTCGGACCTAGTGCTTTCACAGTTGCTGCGATTGTGAACATGGCTGCGAATGCAAAGAGATCCTTCCCTGCCGATTTCATGGGTGATGGGGAGCTTGCCGCTAAAATCCTGCAAGTCGTCGCGAACTTTTCCGCTTTGTGGCTGTGGGGGTATGCAGCGGACCCTTTTCCAAGTCTGATACCGATCACTAATGTTGTCTATAGACTGGCGATATTCTTTTTCTGGATTGCAACCTTCGCCCACGTCTCTGCGATCGGTCCCGGCCGCATGATCTTCTCCATGGGATGGTTCTCATTCGTCTTCCCAAACACCGCCTTAATCACTGCTACCTTTGCAATCGGAGATGCATTTTCTTGCAAACCCATCCAGATAATTGGGTGCGTGATGACTATCCTTACGATTATGATGTATTTTTTCGTGTTTTATATGATGATCCGCGCGGTGATATTGCATCATATCCTCTGGCCGCAAAAGGGTGAGGATAAAGACGAGGGTGGATTCCAAATCAAGGAGATCAAACCGATTTCGCCTGGAGATGATACCCCGGTTTGAATTCATTATTATCTTATCTTTTTTTATATACCCTTTTTGGATATTGTTTTCGCGCTTAGACATCCTACAGCGTTCTAGCGAATTTGCATTGTCCATATAGTATGCTGCCAGAATTTGTTTTGGGTCAGTTGGGAGGAAAAGAAAAAGGGCGTATATAGTATTATTTTTTTATACTATGTTGTTCTATATTTAGGCATATACTTTTTGGAATGTGGACATCATGTACTGATAGGAGATTTTTCGAATGTATATTCCCTGCGTTCATGCAGCGTAGCAGAATATGCATTGTCACACTAGCCTGGTGGAGTCGCAGACATCTTATTTGTGTAACGCCCTGCAGGGCCCGGACCAGGGCAGCTTAGTCAAGACCGCCTGCAACAAATTCACTGGGCCGAAGAGGCTGAATTCCTGCGCAAGCGGTTCAGCCTCAGGCTCTATGCGACTTCCAGGCCACGAACCTGGAACCGCGGATGGTCCGCCCTTGCGCGTGAAAGCAGGTCCGTACGTATTGTAACATCCACCTGATCTCTTTCTCAGCCACCAAGTCTCTTTAAATCTCCAATCTATCTCTCTTAATTCCGTATTTCTAGCCACAAGTAACAGTCTCCCACCGACACAAGCAGGAACAATCATGGCGGACAATCGCAAATCTGTCCTTATTAGCGGGTAAGTGCACGGCAGTACCTACAGGCATGCATAAACATTATTCCAGCTCAGCCGAACTACACCAGAAACATCGGCAATGGGCTTTGTCATGTCAGCACCTTATTTCCCCCCCTCATACTGTTATGTAACTCATTTGGTTCATAACCACTGGTCATCATCATTATTATCTGACATAAGCTTATCATTTCAAGCTATGTAATTAATCCTCTTTGCTGATTTGAGAGATCAGATGCTCGCCCGGTGGAATTGGACATTCGCTCGCACTGGAGTTCCATCGGAATGGACTGCGCGTGTTTGCGACCGCGAGGAATCGAGAGACGATTGCGGATCTGGAGACGAAAGGCATCGAGACGCTGAGTCTTGTTGTGGATGACGAAGAGAGCGTCAAGGCGTGCTATCAGGAAGTGGAGAAGAGAGTAGGTGACAAGGGATTGGATTATTTGGTTAACAATGCGTGAGTTTCTCTTGTTCTCTACAGAATTGGGTTAGGATACTAACGGGTTCTATTTTGAAGGGGTCGAAGTATGACAGGAAATTATTTTCTGGATTATTATATTGTCACTGCTGACTGTTGCGATTAGACTACACTGTGCCTGCAATAGAGGCCGAGTTGCCTGAAGCACGGAAGACATTTGAGACCAATTTCTTCTCTGTGATCCGCATGTGCCAGACATTCCTTCCGCTACTCATCAAGGCTCAGGGTACTATTGTCCAGATTGGATCGGTCGCAGGAGTAAGTAATCTTCTCCTATTTACTGTTTGAGAGAAGAACCGAGCTGATGGTGTGAACAGATTATTCCTTACGTTTTCGGTTCCGTTTACAATGCTTCCAAGGCGGCTCTGCACTCATGGAGTGATTCCCTCCGTGTTGAGCTAGCTCCTCTCGGGTATGTCATCAATCGCCTCGAGGATTTGTGTTTATGCTATCTCTAACACCCATTGACTACAGCGTCAAGGTCACCACGGTCATCACGGGAGGTGTCCAGTCCCGCATAGCGCGCACGCGCCGTTCCCTGGTTCCAAACTCGCTGTATAAGCCCGTCGAGGCCGAATACAATCGACGACTGGTTCACAGTCAACACAATGCAATGCCCAACACAGCATACGCACGCAGCGTTGTGACTCAGGTCCTTTACGGCTCAGCTCCGTGGCGATGGTTCTGGCCATGGGCGCGGGGATCTAAGACATGGATTTGGGAAGGACATCGCAGCTGGCTCATCTGGCTTGTGTCTGGAGGCTGGGCGTGGTGGGGTCTATTTGATCGGATCATGACGAGGATGTTCGCACTGAATAAAGTGCGAAGACAGCAAGGACGCAAAACCGACTGATGTGGAGAATGGACGGTGAATATATGATGGTGATGGTTTGCCCCTCTTTATTTCTTTTGGTATCCATTGTTGTGTTTTTTCTGGAACTTCGAATTTAGTGATCGACAGCTTTCCGGGGTTGCCGGCCGAGACTCATCTATATGCTGGCTCACGAGACTTGTTAATTGCGCTCCATAACGTCAAATCTGAGGAAATTGTATAATGGCTGCATTTGTAGCAAGAAGGAATTGACATTAATTATCGAAGACCAGAACTGTAAATTTCGAGAGATGCGGTCTTCATATTAACATAAGAAAGGTCGTTGAGGTCCGCATACAGTTGAGGAGGTGCCCCATATACGGTTATGTCTTTATCCACATGCTCGGCTCTCATTAGCCCGCGGGGAGTGGGTCTGGGGGAATCTGGAAATAAACAATGGACACGACGATGGGATTGATGAAGCATTGCTCCCACGCTTAGATCGAGCGGGGTTTAGATCAGCCCGGTCGCGCGTAAATGTTTCTGAAGGAGCAGACGAAAGAAAATAAAGAAAAGGAATCGGGGGGAGCGAGTTTCGGAGCGCCATCAGGTGACAGCCGAGTCCCGACTCAAAACGACTCACCGTACAGCTAACCTAGGTAAGTAGGTAACGCAGCTGGGTATCAGCCCGAGGTCCTCCCCGAAAAACGCAACCCTGTCCTATCCAACTCCCCTTTCCATCGATTTCGTCCTTTCCATCTCAGTTCTTCTCGTTTCACCTTTGCATTCTCGTTCATTTTTTGCCCATCATGTACAAGCTCGCGCGCGGTCGTCCAATCGCCGCAGCTTTCAGAGCTGCCACCGTGAGTCCCCTGTCCTGGGCTGCATCAGGCGCGCTTAGACGTATGATCGGCTTTTGCTAACACGATGTATTTTTCATCGATATAGGAGGCATCGGTACAGAGCAGACTTGCACAGCAACAACGACGAAACCTCTCGATTCACGAATACCTATCTCATAACCTGCTCAGAGAAGTATGTCGTCACCGTGCACAGCAAGCGCAGCTGAACCACTTCTCACAACGATTTTGGCGCAAACATACTGACAATTCATCCATAGTATGGCGTTGGTGTTCCTAAGGGTGCGGTCGCTCGCACTGCAGAGGAAGCAGAGGCTGCTGCTAAGCAGATTGGTACTTGACATGGATCCTTAATGTTAGGAAGTATATACTAAGATGTACCCCAGGTACGGACGATATGGTCATCAAGGCCCAGGTCCTCGCTGGTGGTCGAGGCAAGGGTACCTTCGACAACGGTCTGAAGGGTGGTGTGCGCGTTATCTACTCGTGAGTTCAGTGTCAGCTCGGTGTACCAATGTCGCATTTTGCTGATCGAGATTCTCCAAATCAGCCCGACGGAGGCCGGGATGTTTGCCAGCCAGATGATCGGCCACAAGCTTATCACGAAACAGACAGGTGCCAAGGGTCGTATCTGTAATGCTGTCTACATTTGTGAGCGCAAGTTCGCTAGACGTGAATTCTACCTCGCTATTCTCATGGATCGTCAGACCCAAAGCCCTGTCATCGTCTCCTCTTCCCAGGGTGGTGTGGACATTGAGGGTGTTGCCAAGGAGACACCTGAAGCCATCATCACCACCCCTATCGACATCAACATCGGTGTTACCGACGAGATCGCCCGCAACATTGCTACCGAGCTGGGATTCTCCGAGCAATGCATTGAGGACGCTAAGAATACCATCAAGAACTTGTACAGGGTCTTCATGGACAAGGACGCTACTCAGATTGAGATCAACCCTCTGTCAGAGACCTCCGACCACCAGGTGCTCGCGATGGACGCCAAGTTTGGATTCGATGACAATGCGGAGTTCAGACAGAAGGAGATCTTCTCCTGGAGGGATACTACGCAGGAAGACGCTGACGAGGTTAAGGCTGCCGAGTATGACAATCGTTCAATGTTGGAAATACATAAATGCTGATTTCCTATAGGTTTGGCCTGAACTTCATCAAGCTGGACGGTGATATTGGATGTCTGGGTGAGTATCGATCTTCTCAAGTCAGTTATGCAATTATACTAATATTGATACAGTCAATGGTGCTGGTCTCGCCATGGCCACCATGGATATCATCAAGCTGAACGGAGGCAACCCTGCTAACTTCCTGGACGTCGGTGGTGGTGCCACTCCTGCTGCCATCCGCTCCGCCTTCGAGCTTATCACCAGTGATCCCAAGGTCACTGCCATCTTCGTTAACATCTTCGGTGGTATCGTCCGCTGCGATGCCATCGCTCAAGGTTTGATCCACGTTGTTTCTGAAATGGGTATCCGTACCCCCATCGTTGCTCGTCTGCAGGGAACCAACATGGAGCAGGCTCGGAAGCTGGTATGTAGTGACATCGCATAACATAGATGACGTTCTTTTGACTAACACCCAACGCAGATCAACGACTCTGGTCTTAAGATCTTCTCCATTGAGGATCTCCAGAACGCCGCTGAGAAGTCGGTCCAGTTCTCCAAGGTCGTCAAGTTGGCTCGCGACATCGATGTTGGAGTCGAGTTCACGCTCGGTATCTAAGCTCTTACACCAGCGATTGCACATGGTCTTTTAACTGCGTTGCCTTGATTATCTTTGCATGAAGATCTCTCGAGGGGAGAGACGAGTGTGAGAGAGAGAGAGAGTTGCTCACATGTCTTTTCACGAAGATATGCTGACGGCCCTGTGCAGAAACGACGTCTCTAGAGAATGATCCCTTAAGAATCGATCAAGAGCTATGGGGAGGAGATGATGTGGCCGAATTGAAGAGAGGCTCAGGAGACTGAGCCTGAGACAGCTTTCATATCACATTGGATACAAGGATCGTTTGAATCGGCGCTTAGACTGATAGATAGACTGCAGTCGCCTTGTATCTTTTTCCTTATCATTGCGTTACCATCGGCTGCGACCATTTCTCATCTTGCAATTTTGCTTGGTGATGGTGCGCTGTTTCTACTGTACCAACTGTATCTTCTTTTTTTATCTTTTCCTGTTGTCTCTAGTTGTCACATGATAATGACAGGATTTGGACTATCAAGTTCCATCCTTTTTGTTTCCCGTCAAGATGTTGCGTCCCATGAATAGATTGCCAGCAACGAGTTATAGGTTGACCGATGATCGCCAGCCACTAAAAGAGGGAAGTTTGAGGATGACGGGTTTATTCCCATTTAGGTTCCGAATGTTCTTAGTCCTCTGAACCCTCCGATTCTGAAGATTCAGTCTCCACATTTTCTAATAACGAAACATACTCGCTCGTTCGGATATCCTCACCCCAAGGCATATCGATGTTCTCGTCAAGGCACCAGATTTTGAACCCGAGATCGGTCGCCCAGCCAAAAAAGGAAGAGTCGCCAAATGTGCATATTATGTCTTTCATATGTTCTTCAAGCCCAAATGTGAGAGTGTCTTCGTCCAGACTGTTTGAGTCCCCCTCTTCTTTCTTTTCTAAGTGTCTGGCGCTCCCTGTCACGGAGATATCTTTCGCTTCACGTACGACGGTGGTGGCCAGATCCAGGATGTACGGTCCCGTGTCTGTCTCTGCACCTTCGCGTCCAGGACAGATGTAGTATATCAAGTCATTAGAAACTGCGGTAGCCTCCCTGTTACGAAAAATCCACCTAAAGGTGGCATTGGCCCTTGGGTTGGTGTAACATACGGACAATTTTGAAGTACTTGGCTCGTAGGATATCCACATCAGGCTAGTTTCATAGGTGTTATTTTCCGGTGAGATATTTAGAACTCCCATCGGACACGAAGTGGAGTTGATGCGGGTGAATGATTCCGAATTCCACGCACCGTTTGAAAAGGGCCGGAGTACAGTTGGTGGGAAACTGCTGATTGTGGTTCCTGTGACGCTATGACGAGTTACGACGAGCGCATCAACTATGCTATCGTACGGGGCACAGGCAACGCCTTGATGTTCACAATGGATTGTCGTGATGTCGTTCTCAGTAGGATGTAGTGCCATCAACAATGGGAAGAATTTAAGTTGTGTTTCCCTTGTGACTTTCGATCCAAGATCGTAGAAATAGAGGTGATTGTTGCCAGATACTACCGCGACCCGGTCACCGGAGATGGTGAAATCGTATACTGTGGCAGAGGGAAGACGAAAGAGTCCCTGTTCAGAGGTAGTGAAATTTGCCACATAGCAGTCCCTACGTATGAATCACCGTTAAATAATGTAAACCTCATTATTAGGAAAGAGAAAAATGAATGTCACCTACCCTCGCCATGTGGTCATAGCAACAGCAGTATCGGAGAGTCGCACATGGAAGGGTACGCCTCTATCTTCAATGAAGAAACGAGACAGTTTACCAGATAATAGACAAAGTACGGCGACGCCCAAAGGACCACCATGCTCGTCTTTATCAGCCCATGCCAATCGCGCATTACAATACGCTATTACATTCTCGTGTCCCAAGCTATACAGGCGTGCCCGATAGAATGCCTTTCTATGTGCTCGTCCGAGCTCGAGGCGTACCCTCTTCTTTGCATATCGGACGAATATAGAACGTATTTCTTCGTCAGATGATCGATCATATGGTCCATGGATACCATGGAGCCGAAGGGTAGTTCTGTAGATGACGGGCGATGACAACAACTCATACCAACGCCTAGAAACCTAGGTATGCGTTACATATTCATTAGCAGGAAAAAAAACATTCAGAAGGCCTAATATCAGAATCATAGCCTAGCATACTGTGGCAGATAAGGACATACTGATTGTAGAGCTACTATATCAGCCAAATCCAGCAGCTGGCATATGCGAGCAACAAGCTCCACAGGCAGCGAACCGAGAATATCACGCGTGAACAACTTTAACTCTGCTTGTTCCTTGACTTCGCGCCACTCATTGATTGTAAGCAGTTCCAAGATACCACGATATCTGGGAGGTAGTCAGCATGAAAGCATTAGGAATCTTTGCGTCCCAGTCTCATACGCAGCTCTGCGGGCCTTGCTTGTATTCAGAGCCTCGAATGAGGCGATCACATCCAAGGCGGTAGTGCTTGAATCGTCACTCATCATGCGTAGGAGTTACGAACACACCAGGCAGGGATCTGGGTAGCAAGTTGTCAGATGAGATCCTGGATCACGCCTTTTCCCACCTGACATCCTCAGTTTCGAGGCGTCAACAATCGGTGAAAAGTTATTGAATAAAGCTGCGGATTCCACATAGATTCTAAACTTTTATATGGAATAAGTGCCAGGAAGTATAGTCTAAGGGATACACTGAATGCGGATGGGAAGAGAATAGACGGAGTTCGTTGATGGTATGCTTAGATCTTTGAGCAGATAGGACTTAGCTCTAACCTAGGAGTACCTATGGAAAGTCCACAGATACTATAACGATTCGTCTGAATCTGTGTCTCTCTTTGTGGTGTTGGTGTGTTCGTCACAGTGTACGTAGAGTTGTCGCGTCAATAGTAGAGCAAGTAGTTTACGGAGCTTTACCGGAGTGGGACGGCGACAGCCCCATTTAACCGCCGGTGATTGGTCAGGATGCTTGAGAGCTGCTCTTGCATGAAGACATGACAATCATTATATGAACGATGGCGCCACATTATGCATCATTTACAAGGTTGCTACGTATCCGACTGGACAAGCGAAGGGAAATGAAGGATCCTACTGTTGCTAGAAATTCACGACTAGAGGTCGAAATTGGTTGATAGACAAGCATTAGGGATGGTGAGCCTACAATACTAGTACATCCTTCAGGAAGAAAGGGGGGAAGCATGACCGGGTTATCTAAGCAAACGGCTCGACCGGTCGAGATACAGTCAGGTTCGCCTTGCGAGGGAGAGCTGAGCGGCGATGTTTGGGGTCCTGGCAATCAGCTGCCTCGTGGTGGCTAAGTACATGAAGGGATTATGCCATGAGCGGACCAGCTCCGGATTCGCCACTGCGGGCTTCTCGAAGGTCAGCTGTCCGTGGATTGGTTAGGAATGGAAATGTCGAAGAATGGAGTAGCGTTTCTGGACCCCAGAGAAAGCAAGCCGCGGGACCGCTGTATCGCGGACCCAAGAGACGCTCGGCGGATGAGGGAGAGAGGGACGAGAAAGGTACTCGAGCGAAGCACGCAACGCCCACGCAGCGGATCGAGATGGGAGGAAGAACCGCCATCCTGAATCGATCCAGATGACGTGTGGAGTACTTCTAGTAACATTCTTCGGTACTTCTCGTCCTTGCTTCGACGCCTTCCTCGAGGGATCTTCTTCGGGCCGGTGCTTTATCGCGCTTCTTCAGGTACTGCTCCGGTCTGGCTCTCCCTATCGAACGGACCCGCCCCAAACTCCACAGCTTTCTCCCTCTTCTCTCACTTCTCGATTCCTCCCTCTATGGCCACCGTCTTCCTCCTCGTCCCCCATCCACGTCGATTATTCATCGTGGACATTTCTTGCTGACATCGTCCTTCGAGCATCGGACGCATTGGCGCAATTGTTCTTCCGCCGTCGTTCCTGATCTGCAGACGACGGTGCCCGCTCGTCGATTCTCCGTCGCATTCCCTTCGACTCGGGCTTCAGATCTCACGCGGCAGACGGCTGGATCCTTCGTGCTGCGGACCGGGAAGCTTGACTTTTCTGTCCCCCATTGCCCGTTGCAGAGAAAACTCGAGGGTAGTCGACGATCTGCCTATGGCTGGGAGCTCCCAGCTGAAGAGCAGTATTATTTCACGCGCCGCAGCGCAGTCGCGATATCGCTTCCCCGCAGCTTGAACGGTTGACCGGAAGACGGACCGAAGACGACAGTTAGAAACGAATCGGCTGATTCCCATCGTATTCCTCCGCTATACCAATACTGTTGACATCCCGAAATGTTCAAGAAGACAGAGGTCTTCGTGTCCTGATCAGCTCCCGGTAGCTTTATAATCTCGTTGCCCGCTACACCCCAACCGATAAAGTGTCAACGAGAAGTTTCGAGAGAACCTTTACGCACCTCTGCTTGCCTTCAGAGTGGAAACGGCTGTGCGCTTAGCACGTTAAGAGGTATTCATACGTCGCGTCTTGCGACTTGACGCTGAAGAACTTTTACTTACAGACGATTTCTCAGTCGCAACTCAGCGATGAATAGAGTGGCAGACCCACCTGCCAGGAGTCCTTTCTCCAGCTCCGGAGAGACGCCTGGCAAAACACGGAATCTCCCTGTTCTTACTGCTTCGGTCACAACCTCATCAGATCTCTCCCCAGGTGACCCAATGGATGTCACCACACCCACGTCGGCCACACCCCAGGGTCGCAGCAGTCCCGAAAATGGCGACCAAGGAGGAACAAATAATGCAAACGGTTCTTCAGAGACAGGGAATTTGAATAACCCTCTCAATCAGACGCTTGGTGCTGCGGCTGCGGCCCAGCAACCAAAAGTTGTCCAGACAGCATTTATCCACAAACTATACAAGTGCGTGAGCAGAATTGTTACCTGGATTTTGAGGACCCCACCGGCTGACATACTTCGCAGTATGCTTGAGGACCAGAGTATCCAGCATCTTATTTCATGGTCGAGCTCAAATGAGAGTTTTGTCATGTCCCCCACATCCGAATTCTCGAAGGTCCTGGCGTATGTTTGCTCCGTCTCCTGCAGCCGCAGTGCACAGTACTAAATATTCTGCGCAGACAATATTTCAAACATACCAATATATCATCATTCGTTCGACAATTGAACATGTATGGGTTTCACAAAGGTACAGGATTCCTGTGGAAATCATTGGTGCATAAATTACTAACGTCAAAGAAGTGAGCGATGTCTTCCACACAGGCTCCCCTGACTCTGCTTTATGGGAGTTCAAGCATGGGAATGGTAATTTCAAGAGGGGGGATCTAGTTGGGCTTCGCGAGATCAAGCGACGTGCGTCTAGACACGCTCTTATCCATCGGGATTCCTTCTCGAACCATAAGCCAGGTGTTCCCCAACAAGGAGCCCCTTCTGAACCTATACATGATGCGACGGAACAAAGATTTCTAAACCTTGAACATAGCTTGTACGACATGCATAGTCGTCTCAGCCGCGCGGAGGAGAGTAATGCTGCTCTGAGTGCGAAGTACCAGGCAATGACGGATAGTCTCGTTAAGTGCTGTCAGGTTGGTTCCTCCTCGTCACGCTTGTTTTTGAGCATTGTCTAAACATATTGCAGTGGACACATTCGATGTCCCATTTCCTTATGGCATTGGTTCCGGATCGGAACAGTCCGTTATACCGAGATGGTGAGAGGTCCCGGTAGACCGCAATCGCCTGTAACTCTTACTGATATCTTCACCAGTCTCAAATATGCAAAAGGATGTTGAGCGGCAGTTAGATTCTGTCCGAGCATTAGAGAATCCCCATGAATCTCTCCTCTCAGGTCGGCAGCCGTACTTTGCCAACATGTCCATCGACCCTGGACCCCCGCTCTCTCCTCGCCAGGTGCCGCAGGATGATAGCCGTCGACCGTCTATGGTAAACATTCGGCCCCCGGTCCCACAGCATCTCGCTGTCTCTCCACGCCGATACGGTTCAATTGCCGCACCAAACTCGTCTTCGAGCTACAATCGACTTCAAGTCCCTGCTCAACAACATCCGGTACCTCATCCTCTTTCATCTGTCTCGTCCCCTCCGGGGCCAAATCTTGCTCGTCGACACACCTCGGCTGACATCCGTCAGCATGGGTGGCAACCGACAGGTGCCTCTCCCTCTGCACCTGGCGACACAGCAAATGCGAACAGTCAGTGGCCGCCTTCGCCTCATCGACCTCCCGCGCCAGGCGATCAGCAGGTCCGCGATGTTCTAGCTCAGTATGAAATGGGCGGGCCTAGGCGCCCTCAGGATATGTCCCGGCATGCCACCCCGCCTTTGATGACCGAGCATGCCCCTCCGTCAATGAATGTCGACAATGGCTGGACAATTGGCGGCCCTAAATTCCCACGGCACGAGTCATCATTACCTGCAACACGACGATCCAGCATGGCAAGCAATGTGCATTCTTTGCTGAATCCTGCTGAAACGGCGGAGCGACCCGATGAAGATGAAGCTGCTTTTATAGAAGACCGAAAGCGGAAGCGATTGCAGTAATTTATGGCTGCATCGACTTGGGTAATTGGATTTTTGGGAACCATGCGGACAGCGTCCGATGTGCCTTTCTATATCTTGGTCATTTTGATTACATAATTCCTACACGGCGTTGCGATTGGCGGTCGGTGTTACATCTATACCATCCAAGTGATGCATTTATATATGCACAGTGAGAAGATATCCATACCGTACTGTGATGCGGTTTGTTTTGGACATTTGTTGTATATTATTACATAATTACTAAACTTGATTTCTTCCCGGGATTTTGAGCAATCTTCTACATTTAGCTCTGACGGCAAATGGTATCCGGGGCGAGATTTGATGTCGTCCACGTCTTGCGTACCATGGCCAGGGGTTGACCAATAGCATGAATCTGGTTATTCGTACTGCGTCTAATATATAATTACCTCTCACCTCAATCATCTTTTTTTTTAGTCTTATCACAAGCGTGCCCCTAGTGGACCCTGTTTCCCCTCAGGCAGTGAATGGAAACTTTTCTATTTGTCGAAAGAGGAGGTCAATGGAAAGAGCAATTTTCTTGGGATGAAAAAGTTCTTTTGATTGGTTGATTTCAGATACTGAATAAACTTGGCGCCAAGGTGTCATTTTCCCGTGACTTAAGACAAGATCCAGATTGAAAAGTTTTAGATTTCCGATTGGACTGAAAGCTGATCAAGCCTGATAGGAGCAACAGGTGCGTAGTATTGAAGTTCATATACGACCAAGGACTTAGAAGTCTGGTTAACTTCTGAGACTTCTGGCCTTGACGACCCAATAGAGACAGATGGATATTTCCACCACTGAGAAATCGTTATCTTGCCGTAGGATCCTGTCATATGAAGTGCAATACTGTTGCAGAGGAAGGCTTGAGGAAAGCAATATCTCGAGCAGCATCCCCTTGACACTAGCAGCTCAAGTGCATGAATGGCACTTATTCTGTCCATATAAATATATGGACTTTGGCCTGCACATGGATGTCCGCGGTGGTAACGACCTTTGCAGGTTTGTACCCGTAATTTTCCTTATCATTGAATCCTATGCAAATTGGTTCATTTCTTCTTCTTTTTCGATCGCTGAGACAAGACCTCATCGAGGTAGCTTCCCGTCTTCTTCTTTTTCTTGCCCCGTCCCGACTCCGTTCCTGGAGTGGAAGCGGACTCCTTGCTCTCGACGGGCTCATCAGCACCCCCTTCAGCAGCAGTAGCTACCTTCCTTTTCTTATTCCCTAGCGCAGAACGGCCCTCTTCCTCTTCCTCATCGTCATCCTCTGCCCTCGCGGAGGGCTTTGCGCCAGCTTTCCCTGATTCCTGACGTTTACTACTTTGTTGCTGCTGCTGTTGCTGCTGCTGACGCTGTTTCATCAATTTCGCATAGCCCTTCCCCATCAACTGCTGGCGCAATTTATCATTCGAGCTTAATTCACTCCGATTCCAACTTCCATCTTCAGTTCCTTTAGGAAGAGGGGCGCCGAGTCCGAGTCTAGATTCTAGGGATTAGCTACCTTTTTTTCCCTCAGAAATAACAAGTAAATAAGGCAGAGAAAAAAAAGAGGGACATACTTCTCTGGAACAGCTGTGAAGATCTCATCTTCCTCCCTCTGCAATTCCTCTTCGGATTTCGTCTGCGCGAGCTCCTCGTCCGATTTGGGAGGCAGCCATGATGCGACGAGTCGCTGGCTTCGTGCGAGGGCGATATTCGCCCGGTTGAAGATGACGTCGGCTTCGCTTTTGGGGATTGACATTTTATTTTGACATAGAAACATAAAACCCCCTGAACGACTGGCGTTTGCAGTTTTGGTCTCGGGGAGAATAGAATTATCTGAACTAGAGAGAATGATGGATGTCGGGCGGTCAGTCGATTTTATCGGACTTTTCTCTCTGACCGCCCGGCGGGTACAGATTCTCCAGCATATGCGAACGTTTGGAAGTCTTGGCGTCTTTTGCGGGGGGTATGAACTTTTTGGAATGATGATGATGATGATGCATAGATGTTCTCTTTGTTTACTATAGTTGATATGTGGAGCGTATTTAATATCAGGGATATTTGATAAACAGTATATATGTTTATTAGAAAATCTCTCTTCACAGGCTTTCCATACGCATTCGCAGCCAGATAACTCCAATTGGTATATATGCACCAACTATATACACTCTATTTTATGACAACCATGACATCTATGCAACAAGTCATGCAATCGCTAGAACATAATGATACAAGGAAACAAAGAAACCTAACCCAAAATCTCATCTCTAAAGTTCTTGTTCATAAAGACGGTGGCGGTAACCAATTCAGGCGGCGTGCGCCTCCTTTTCCTTTTGATGCTTCTCGCGCAACATCTTCTGGGTCTTCATGAACTCCCGAATGCCGACCGGGATGCCAGCAAAGAGATCGTCACCATCATTACTAGCGGGGAGTTCCCAATTCGTCTCGCTACCGCCTCCATCATCATCCATACTCATGCTAGAGCTGTCAACCTCCGGTCTTCGTGCCTGGCGCATATCTTTCTCGGGGCTCTTTGCCTTGGCTTTCGTATAGGCTTGTTCGACTCTCGCTGCCCACTCTTCCATATCATCGCGGTAGTCATCCCACACACAATGCACACAGCCGCTCATGCAGCAATTATCTGGCTCCGATGGACGCGGAGGAATGGGAACGCCGTTCACTGTCTTCCATGTAGATTCTGGCGTCATCGAAGGTCTATAGCGAGTAGAACGACCAGCATTATCAACAGTAGATAGTGGAGCGCCAAAGACCAGGGCCATTCTCTCTTGCACTGATTGCGGTTTGGTTGTCGAAGAGGGTGTGGGTGCTTTCTGCAGAGGCTCTTTCTGTTCTTGTTGCGGAGGCCCGACCTTTCGCGAAGTGACAGCTCCTCCACTGGATGGATACGGGGACAAGAGCATGTCCAAGTAATAGTTCCCCTGCGGAAGGGCCTGCGTAGGCTCCTGGTTTATATCCCGTCCGTTTTGGTGCAGTTTCCTGGCCCGAACACCCGAGTTCGCGGGGGAGGCATCTTGTGGCGCATTGTGTGAAGGACGATCAAAAGAGCGGCTCTGAAACAAATGACGACGAAGACAGGACGAGCATAAAGATCTCTTGCGCAGGAGACCTCTAGTAGAGAGGGATAGAGGCTCCATGTCGCAACAAGATGTGCTTTGGGGGGTTCTTGAGAAAGTATTTAATCAATCAAATCGGATACCCGAACGGCAGAAAGGGCAGAGACGGTTATGTCATAAAGCGATGCAAACACGACAAACAACGGGCGTTTTCCAACCATTCAGGAACGCGTCGATTGAGCCAGTGAATAACAACAACAAGAAAGCGAATGCGCAGACAATTCAGCAGCTCGGGGAGAGGGCAATAGAGAGCTTTATTGTCGTCGCATATTCCATCAATGCCGAGATCCGTCACATGAGCATCCGATCCAATGCTGTCCTCACCCGCCAAGCGGCGCAAGACAAGTTCAACTACTTCGGTCCCCGTCGATACATCTGGGACATCCCAGCAGCCCCTCAGTCGCGATGATGGTCCCGCACGATCGCAACATAGATTTCAGTCGCCGACAAGAGCTAGCCTGGCCCGATCGAGGTCTGGCATTCCGCAGCTTGTGCAGACGCGATCGTCGACGAGGAGTCCAGAACGGCACACGACCGGGAACAATGAGGGTGGTGACACAGAGCGGGCGGAGCAGAGGACATTTGGACTGCGCGATAGGAAGGCATTGAGGCCCTCGTTGACCGCGTCGTTGAGCCCAACTAGAGGTCCAAGATTGTCCATGGGTCCACCATCTCCACGGAGATCAAGCAGCATTCGGGCTTTCACTGCGCCTCCCAGAAGAGTCTCGACGAGGATTACACCGGCAGATCTGATTCCTGGCACTTCTACGCCCTTGGAAGGACGTGCATCCGCCACACAAGCTGCAACATCTGAACATCAATCGCCGTTAGATTTAGGTGGGGCAGCACCAGAGCAAGAAGAGAGAAGGACATCCGAGTCCCAGTCGTCGGAGGGTGATAATGGAGAGCCTGAACTACCTCCGACCCCTACTGAATTGGGACTCGAAACAGCGCCCAAACGACCTAAAGGGCTGCTGAGTAGTAGCCCGAGTCGACTACTGGACAAGAAGCTCAAACGTCGCATATCACAAGCGTTGGGATCGAGTCCACTTAAGAAAAGAGCCATAGACCCCTCTGGAGAAGAACAGGAATCTCTGGATACAAGCTTGAACTTGGATTGGCATGAGTCTCGGGGCGAGGACAACGGAAAACAAAGACAGAAAGAGCAGCTCTCTGCGCGCCTCCGTCAGCTCAAAGATGAGGTCGCGGAATTGGAGAAATGGGCGAAGCGATCGGAACATCCAGAAGCATATTTGGAGACGAGTAATGATGAAACGCGGAAGCTGATGTGAGTTCTCCGAAGTTGCTTGAAGCAGATGAACCAAGCTCATTTTTTCTAGATCATTGTTGACGTCCCAAATTTCGACTGGCGCATCTGATTCTACATCCGATTCAGATGGTCCCTCTTTATCAGCGGCTCTCTTCTCCCTATTGCCTTTCTCAAAAAAGAAACCACAAAAGGCAAAAAAGTCTTCCAAGATTCCAACCAACCCATTTGCTCTTCCGGAATTGGCTGATCCAAAACCGTACCTCACTGTTTTTGCTCCTCTAACCCTAACCGCAAAATCCACCAAGATCTCTACCTCAGCTTCCGACGCATTAACCGAAATCCATGAAGTTACACTATCTGCACCACATCCATATCCGCAGCACATATATCGAATACCTATAACTCTCAGAACAAACCCAGACACGCAGTCTGTATCATCAATATCCGTATCGACCAAATCCGCTCAACTCCCTTCCCAGATCCACCGTTGGATTCAGTCTCGACTTTCCAACCCTCTTCTAAAACTCGACATCTCAGGCCTCTGTTGGGGCCTAAACCGGTATTGGGAAGCTGCTATATGCCGTGCCCAGCTATGGGCTAGTCTACAGAAACGCTACCCTGCGCTGGTCGCCGGCGGTGGTATCAGACGATCTTCAGATCGCAGCAGTCAGGATGGTCCCATGGAGACGGATCCTCGACTCCTCGCACCCCATCTAGAACGCTCAACGATGGTCTTCTCCTCAGGACGAATCAACGAACCCCGCCTCCTCATATCCTGCGCATTGACCCTAGATGAATGGACCAGCGAACCCCAGCTCCATCCGGAAATTACTCTATCCACACGAACAGAATCAGGAAGCACAAAAGTCGAACGTGACTCGAAGAAGCTTTTCCGTAGTTTACTGAAAGGCGGCGGAGCAGCCATGAAACAGAACGAGATGGGAACCACTATTACTAGTGATTCGATCTTGCGCGCCGCCGAAGGCGTTATGAGTATCCTATTTCCCAATGACGTAGGGAAATCAAAGGCGTCAAGGTAGAAAGTTTTCGATGGAAAATTTCCTTGCGTATGAGGATATACTGTTATTGATTTTATGTTTTGTGTTTGAAGCAGAGGCGTTGTTGGTGGGGTCGTGGGGGTACTATACCATTATATGGGTTGTGTTCAGGGTGCATCAATCACATCAATAGGTTATTTGAAGATGTGTTATTTATGATAAACCGGGTTACTGAGAGTCTTCCTGTAAATAGCTTATACCTTATACTTCTTTCAAGTTCTGCCAGCACTGTGGATTACATTCGTGTACATTTTCGATGCAGACGATTACAATTCACCTGAGGGCCAACTACGTTCGTTTCTACTACGATATACGATGAACACCCAAAAGTATGTTAAGAAGGATTGGTATCTTGAATATTCCTCATTTTTCCCCCGTCACATATGACCCATACTTGTCTAATAGATGGGATAATGTGGACTACCAAACTTTTCCCTTCCCTTCTTTATCATGCATTCATCCTTCCGGAACTCATAGGTTGGAGAGGGTCCAGACTCGGCGTTATCTGAACCTGAACCGCAACCTAAGCTCATTTTCATGTCGATTGGTTTCTCCCCCAGTCGTGTGGTGTTCTGCTTGAGGGGGATAGACTCAAGTTTGATAACACGTGGGCAGCGATATAGATGAAAAAAAGGGTGAACCAGCGGATTGAGAGGGAAAAAAATCATAAGACATGAAGAAAATTGGGACATTTGCATTTCCAGAGGTTCCGAGTTTTTTTTTTTAAGGACAACATGAAAAGAAGGGCGCCACGCCACTCCACAAGCCACACCAGCTATTATTCCCTGATACGAAAATCGACCCGATCATCATCGACAGAGAATCACATCTATTTCTTGGCAGCGGCGGCCTCCTCGGCCTTGTCCTTGGCTCTCTTCGCACGGATACCAGCATAGCGAGCCTCACTGCGGGCCTCGCGCAACCGACGGAAAGCAGCCTCCTCACCCTTGGGCAGGGCATCACGCTTGATCTCAGTAATGGCCTCGGCGGCGGCAATGTTCTTGATGGGCAGGGTGGAGTCGATGCTGGTAACGAAGCCAGCAGCCTGGGCGGCCTTGAGCTCCTCAGCGGAAGAGTCAAGCTTCTTGAACTGACCGCTCTTGCGGGGGAAGAGGATCAGGCGGGCCTTGTACTCCTTCAGGCGGGCAACGTTGGCGGCCAGAGACTCCTTGGAGTAGTTGGTACGGCGGCCATCGACGGCAATACCGACGGTGGGAGCGAGCTTGCGGGCGATACCGGCTTCCTATATTCAAAAACATACCGTCAGAACCTGTTTCCCACATAACCCGCGAAACAGCCATTTTCTCTTCGTTCCATATTGACTTCCATCTTAGATGTCGCTATGATCCAATGACTGTCGAATTGCGGGGGAGAGGGGGTCTCCAAAATTTACCTTCAGCTCAGCAATGGTGAAGCCACGACCAGCACGAACGCGGCGGTTGTACTTGATGGAGGGACATCTCACAACCGGGCGCAGCTTGTCAACTGGACGGGGAGCAACAGCAGCGGCCTTGGCGAGACGGGCCTGACGACGGCGGTGCTTGCGGCCGGCCTATATCGAGAAAAAAACGAATGTCAGTCCCTTATAGTTCCCGTAAAATTTTTCGTCTCAAAATCCATCCGTTTCCATTCTCCATAGGATTCCAGTTTGATTGTGTGAAGGGATGATTGTGAGAAGAGCGTACCTGGTCGAAGTGCACGCGGACACGACGCTGCCAGTCCTTGTGGAAGTCTGTAAAAATAAATAGTCAGACAACCATATTCCCAGAATCTCCAATATCTCAATCCATTCTCTTTTTCTCCAGACGGTTTCTACTCACGGTTGTTGGGGATAGCGTTGTTGTGCTTGATCGCCTATAAAGCATCCAAGAGCATTTCATCAGCAACTCATCGTCCATCGACATCTTTCGAAAGATCAAGATTTCGATATCATCAAGATCGCAATTCAAATCATCGCACAGGATCGGATCAATAAACGCACCATTGTGACGGATGGGGATCAAGTCCTCTGGGTTGTCGTCGTCGTCGGGTGTTGCTGGTCGTATCTCGAGACTCCAGGGCAAGAAGCGCTTCGTTTCAATTTCGGGTGGAACTTTTTTGGTGTGGGCGGCCAACCGCGCAGAGCCGCACCGTCTCGCTTAGCGAGCCCTACCCTCCTTACCCGATCCGGATAAGTGCTCCAACCGCATTCAACATTCAAGTGGATATTGAAGTTCAGTATCGGCTCTAATTGAAGCACGCGGTTGTATTGGAGTTTGTAGATATCCAGAGTAGGGAGAAAATCGTGATGAATTTATCCCCAGACATTCTCGCCGTTGGAGCACTTCTTGATGGTTTATTAATGCTGAGAAAAACTCACCATCTCTTATTGGACAATCTATCTTGTCTTGAATTATGAGTACTCCATACTCTGCTTTTCTACATGGTACACCTGAGACTAGATAGCTTCAGGGCTCCGGAATAGATCTAAGAGACTGGTTAAAAATACAGCGGGAATGGGAAGAAAGCAGATTGATCTTCAAACGATTTTCGTTTTAAGCTAGCTAAATACAGGAGAGGCTGAAGCCTCGAATGCAAACTGCGCTTGCAGACTCTAATGGAGTCATCAAAAGTTCCAAACTATCCCAGTGGATTGGCCCCCTGAACTCCTGTAAAAATAAAGAAATAAGAAAACACACAAATTTAGCACAGTTTGTCTGACCAACCCGATTAGAATTGCCTCCCAGTATTAACCCAAATTCAGCAAAACGCTTATGTTCGTCACTCATCATAATATGTTCGTCATGGAAGTAAGAAAAAAAAAGACAACACAAAAACGAAGGAAAGCGCTCTAAACTAGGACGGCACGGCACTAGGAAGCAAAAGATCTATGTGCGCGAAGAATGCCAGGCTTCGATGCCCAGTCCGACATTCGCGGGAGTCTTGGTCTTCTTTGCAGTGACGGCACTGTCTTCGAAGCTTGCTTTACGTTTCAAGTAACTGGGTCGCTCAACACCGGCCTTCTGGACCTTTCCGAACAACTTCGTCTGCAGAAGGTTGTTCGACTTGCCGACGTTTGCGGGAACCCGGGCATTATCGCCACCAGGATAGCGACGCAGCATATCTGTGGCCATAGAACTAGCCTGAGAAGGAGGAATATCCTCATCGGTGACAGCTTCCTCAGCGTCAGAGGCTGAGATCGTGCTGTCTCTGTCGTGACGGCCTCGTTCAGCATGTCGTTCATGGGACACAATCTCAGACAACTTCACACGCTCATCGAGTGGTTTACTTCCCGGAGTCATGTAGTGAGTTTCATGGAATGCCCTGGATCTAGATGGAGTCACAGGAAGAGACGACATGGAGTGAGCTCCACGAACATGTCCGCTGTGTCGCTTCTGATTTCGGTCAGGGGTAGTAGTGACGCTCGCATCCCCATTCAAGACCTGGTCAGCTGCAAGGAGGGCAGCAAATGCATCATGACTACCACCACGGGAGTATTGCGATTCTGCATTCTCTTGGTACGTAGAGACTGGCTTCCTCTGGGTAGGCTGGAATTCAGCACGAGGGCTAGAAGTAAGCGAACCTTGATCGATCATGCGGGAGAAGTGTTCCCGGTTGTCTCTGATGCGCTTCTTCAGTAGGGAATTTTCTTCAGTCAACAACTCGGACTTCTCCTTCTCCTCCTGAATGAGCTTCTTTGCGCGGCGCAACCTTGTGTCTAGGGTAGCATTTGCTCTTTCAAGTTCTTGGTTGCGTCGCAGTGCAGTCTGCAGCTGATCGTTCAGAGCAGATGTCTTCGGGGCTGGAGGACAATGGCGATCGCGGTACTCTGAACTCTGTAAGATCTCGACCTCTCTCCTGGCTAGCTGCTGCTCCACCTCTGCTCGCTTCTTGGCTTCGCTGCTCGCGAAAGACAGAAGGCTGTGCTGCAGTTTAAAATGTAAGGCGGACATGCGCGCCTCCTGCGCTACGCTCAGGAGATCCTTTGCGATCGTTCGGAGCTGAGCCTCGTCGGCGGTCTCAATGTCCTGGACACTCGGGAGATTCTCCGACGCTCCATATGCAGCGCAAAGACTCTTATCGATAGTGTCAGGCGGGGAAGCAAGAAAAGAACGGGTGGAAGAGCGGGATCGGGAGCGGGACCGTCTGAGGGGAGCTCCGGGAATCTGCGTCGAAGGCGGGGGAGTCATGTCGGAGGAAGAGATGGGTGGGGGCGAACAAAAAGGTGCCTTGTCCGACTGCGAGGCATTGTGACTCGTCATCGGACGCAAATCTGGAGACGGAGAGAGAGTCGGACGACGTGCTGGGGTACTTGGCACCGAGATCTCCAGTGGGGGAGCCAGAGAGGTCTGAGAAGACTGGGAATCCATGTCGCAGGGTATGACGGAATGAGCACACTCCAGGAATAGTTACACGGAAGGAGATAGTCCCAGCACTGTCACATGTTAGCATTTTTGCATCAGGTATGAGGGGATCGTGGATGGTGGGAGTGCTCCCACTAGTGGAACTGCACCGGACTTACCTCGATGGTTGAGGGAATGAGGGAATGAGGGAATGAGAGAGCAGGCACGAGCAATTCCTGAGGTCAAACGGAAAGGGAGAAGAGTGAATCAGTTTCAAGAGAACGCTGACAAAGCTCCTCGATACGCTCCCAAGAATCCTTCGAGCTCGAGATTCACTAGTAATGACGTGGTTCGAACCACGGCGGTTCGCTTCGGAGTGATTGCTGGTGACACCGCTTATCGCTGATAGGACGGGTCTCGTAGGTACAATCCCAGTGACCAACACGCAAGGCGTCAATGGCAACTCGGAATCGAGAGCAATTGGTATGAAGTTGCTATGGAGGAGCAAGGGAGTGAGGAATGATAAAGAGAGGGGGGAGAAGGGAGATGGACGGCGCGGAGTGACGATGCCTTAAGGACTGCGCGGGTTGCGGAGTCGTCGAGGAGGCTGGGAGGTTCGAAGGCGCCCAACCACGACCAACCACAGCCAACCACCCGCAACCACGTGAGCTAAGCCGCACCTCAGAATGCGACTATACCGGATAGGGTTGGCGGGGCACGGCTGAGTCAGCCTCGCCAGGTAAATACAGCCCGGAAGAGCACAGTTGGACGGGCAACGGCGCAAGGAGCGAGCGCTGCAGCACGGTCTTGGATGTGGCTGGTAATTTAGTCTGTCTCCAGGGTAGAGGTGAGCTGTATCACGATTGGCGTTGCATCACATTGATTGGTACGATCGAGGCGCTTTCAAAGGCGACAGGGCTCATTGGGTTGAGATGCATTAAGATTGACTGCGAACTCGGTGAAGCATCTATTCTGCTTACTGGATTGGGGTATTACCGGTGATTCCAGATAGACAGTTGGATCCTTTCAGTCAAGTATACACTACCGAGATGCTTATTCGTTATCATAATTATTCATTCGGAAGATCATTATTATTGTGCAGTGGATAATGGACAACGCGGGATCGATCATCTCCGTGTATCTCCATCGCCCTGATCGCGGAGGACCAGCTAAGGCCACACGTGGCGCACTAAGCCCAGCATCTATGTAGACTTGCTGGAGATAGCTTGCGCCGGTTTGCTAGGTAGGTATACGGCTTAGATCTGTCAAAGCACTATTTACGAAGAAATAAATGAAAGGCAGCCTGCGAGAAAACCTCCTGATGGCTGTTGTTGCTTCCCTATCCCTACATAAAACAGGTTACCAGGAAATATGGTAGGCTAAATCCATCAACTATCATACCACTGAAACTAACAGAGAAAGAGATTTTCTAGTAATTCGCGCCATTTTGAAATAGTCATGTCTATTTTTGTCCCAACCACCGGCCAACGACCTGTCAAAAAGAGAAATTTTCGACATATTTCCACCAGTATTCTCAATTTGAATTTGGCAATTACCCTCTAAGTCATAATGGAGATTCTTATCCGGAATGACTTATCCTTCAAAATTGGATGGCGGAGGGAATGTGCCTCCAAAAAACCTCTATTTAGAATAGAGTGGATGGTGAAAGTCCCCTGATTAGTTAATCCGCGCTAGATCCTCGCCATGGCACGAGCGTCTTTAGTGAACCGTGGGACCGGGGGCGCTTTTGGTCGGGAGTCAATCGGAAGTGAACAGGGGGGTAAACAATACGTTCCGGAGCTAAGCTCGTACGCTGCGAGAACTTCATTCAAGCTCCTGAAACCTTGAAAGAACATACGTTTCGCGGCGCACGCGACCGCAATTCATTGACGACCTCCCTTTATCACCGTACTTCTAGCGATTCCCCCGCGATATGGAGCATCCTTCAGACTAATCGCACTTCTTCCATACACGTTTCAGACAATTGCGGCTCTCAGACTGTAAAACGATCAAGGCAAACCTGCTATCGAAAAAAACAATGGACAGTCAACGAACCCCGCATAGGCCGTCCAGCGGGATCCCACGATTAGTCTCAAGGATTCCAGTGCCGACGACGACTCCGTCCAAGAACATACGACCATCCCCCTCGAGGGAACGATTGCAGGCGGATCCGGGAGTCAATGTTGCGCGGTTACGGAGACCTTCAGAAGAGACATTGTTCAAAAAGCCTCTTCCTCGAGCCTCGTCCCCGACTAAGGGTTTGGGAAGAGCAAATGGACACAGAGCATCGTTGCAGATCCGACCAAGTTATGGGAGCAACTTTGGGGCGGAGGATATTGACGCCAGAGAACAACCCGATTGGGAGAACGAGCCGGAAACACCAGGATTAAAGAGCGATACAGGGACTTCGCTATCAGACAGGACGATAGAGACCCTTTCTCAGATTCCGCCCTCACCAGCCTCTGTGAGAAGAAAATCGAGTTTCTTTACCGCGGAGAGCCCAATGCAACCCTCCTCGCGTCCATCCTCGTCGATGACAAACTACTCAAGGTCTCCGTCACGGTCATCATCACGCCAACAAAGTAGAGATGAGTCCGTTTCGCGTCTCTCATTATCAATGCGGCTAGCTCCAGGATCCTGCCCGCCAGGCTCTTCCGGCTCCCAAAGATCCGCTAGTTCTGTCAGCCCTGTTCGAGATCCTGCACCCAAGACAACGACAAGGCTTCCCGGGAGGAACACTTCACAGCCAGCCAGGACACAACCCTCTGCATCCTCGACATCTGATAAGAAATCTGAACCTCAAGCGGTGAGAACGAGCATATACGGGACTAGGAGATTGTCAACAAAACCATCGAAATCGCGTCTTTCTCTGAGCGGAGCCTTCACAGGCCCATCGGAGACAGACATTAGCCCGGCAACTCGACCTCTGTCGATCAAGAAAACTAGGAAAACATCCTCAGTCTTTTCATCGAATGTTCCTTCCCCTTCTTCTACCGTATCTAAAGCGTCATCAGCGACCTCTGCTGCTTCAGATATAGGTAACCAGGAGGAAAAACCCGAAGTCTCGCAAGCCCGAAAGGTATCCAAATCTTCCAACGCATTACGGGACAGCATTGCGAAGGCCAAGGCAGCAAGAAAAGCCATGAGGCAGAGCAATACTGGCACCGGCTTTGACGACACTTGGCCTCCCGTTGACGTGCAGGATCCATTTAATCAGGGTTCAAAAGAACCGAACAATGGGCTTCTTAAGAAGCGTATAGACACGGCTCGCACTTCCGGAAATTTGAATATTGCTGCAATGAGCCTAAAGGAGATTCCCAACGAAGTAATGACCATGTACGACTTCGATCCCAACAACTCCAGTGACTGGTATGAGACAGTGGATCTCGTGAAGTTCATTGCTGCTGATAATGAATTGGAAGAGTTATCTGATGCGGCCTTTCCTGACGTCGATCCGGAGAGTTTCGATATGGATGATGATAGTAAAGGCAATCAGTTTGGAGGTCTCGAAGTATTAGATCTGCATGGGAACGTATTAAATTCTCTACCTGTGGGTTTGAGAAGGCTGCAGCGGCTACATACTCTAAATCTTTCAAACAATAAGTTAAGCATGGAAGATTTAGGGGTCATTACTGAGATTGAAACACTCAAAGATCTGAAACTGGCAAAGAACAATCTGGAGGGCACGCTGATGCCAACCATTGGCCGCCTGAGAAACCTGGAGGTTTTAGACCTACGTGGTAACCAGCTCACAGACCTGTCGGACAGTCTGGAGGATTTGACCTCTCTCAGGGTGTTAGATGTCGGTGATAACCAATTCACTAGTCTACCTTTTGAGATCTTGAGCAAACTCCCGTTGACAGAGTTGATTGCTCCTAAGAACAAACTTCAGGGTAGTTTGATACCAGCTTCAGTCACTCGACTTGAGACCCTGCAAGTCCTGAACGTGGTTAGCAATACGTTGCAAAGGCTCTCTGATGGTGATACGCTGGAGCTGCCCAGTCTGCAGACACTCTCGCTGGATGTGAATCGTATTACAACGCTTCCAAATATATCTTCCTGGAAGGGCCTGCTAACACTTTCAGCAGAAGATAACAGCATTACCGCACTTCCGGATGGTTTTGTGGAGCTAGAGAACCTCAGGAACGTCGATTTTACTGGAAATAATATTAGACTGCTGGATGACAGAATCGGATTGATGGATAACCTTTTCACTTTCCGCATAGCGAACAACCCGTTGCGCGAGAAGAAATTCTTGAGCATGAACACGCAGGATCTTAAACATGATCTGCGCAATCGATGCGTGCCAGAGACTCCAGAGGCTGAAGAGGCTCATGACACAGAGGATGAAGATACGGGCTCGGTAGCGACCGAATTCACGCTTGCGCCAGAGAGTCCTGTCGGCGCCAACCCGTGGAAGATCAAGCCTGGAGGCGTTCTGGATCGTTCGTGCAGTGAACTGAGTGACCTGAAAGTTGACGATCTAGCGCCGTTAGCATCTTCCCACGATATCCGATGTCTCTATATCCAGCGTAATAAGCTTCGAAACTTCCCCGTACCGGCACTTAGCCTCCTGGCGCAGACCCTGACCGATCTCGATCTTTCAAGAAATCCCTTGGACACGATGGTGCTATTTCCTGCCAGCATTTCCCTCCCCAACCTTCAAAGCCTTAACGTCAATACCTGCGGCCTCACATCACTCGAGGGCCTCTTATCGAACCTTTCCGCTCCATCCCTCACATTTCTCGACACGTCCAACAACCGTCTGACCGGGTCCTTGCCCTCTGCCCGCAGCACGTATCCCAAGCTCGTCACCTTCCTCGTGGCAGATAACAAGATCTCCAGTCTTGATTTTGACTCTGTTAAAGGACTTCAAGTCCTCGACGTTAGCAACAACAACATTAACTTCCTTCCTCCCAAGATCGGCTTACTTGCAACAGAAACTTCCGGACCCAAATGGACCGGTGGACCAGGTTTGAGAAGGTTCGATGTCACAGGTAATACCTTCAAAGTTCCCAGATGGCAGACGGTGTCCAAGGGCACGGAGGCCATCCTAGAATGGCTAAAGGCACAGATCTCAACCGAGGAGGTGGAGGAATGGGTAAATGCTGGGGAGGAAATCAACCCAGACGACGAGGATTGAAAAATTTTAGCTTTTTTTTTAACAGCAGTTGGTCTTATACTCGACAGTTTTGTCAGGAGCAATCTGTGAGTTTTCATCGGCCAATTGTGGTCTTTCGGTTGGACTATATTTATGGGTGACTTTTCCTTTTTAGATTTCTATAATTGTTCCAATACTTGTGTATATTAAACCCTTTAGCCTCATTTTTGCTGGCTTTTGAGTATATATAATAGATTCTATTCGCATCTCAGAAGACTATCCATGCTGAAGAAGGGCAAGAATTAGTCGTCAATAATGTTATCTTTAGGACTACCCAAGAGTACAATTTTAGGACACAATGCCTGCAGCTATTTTGTCTTCTCATCCGGTGGTAATACTTCCTCTATCACTTTCAACCACGTCTTTGACCAGACGCTGAATTTGTCTTCCTCCGGAGTCTTCGCCTCTGCTCCATCTGTTCCCTCCATTGACCAAGGCAGAGTTAATGACTCAACGACCTTAACCGCACTTCTTTTGGCCTTTCGTAGATAAGAAGTGGACTTTTCAATATCTGTTTCATATAATGACCCAGCAGCTTCGTCGACATGGTCCGGTATACTTTGCAGATTCGCCATCAAGATCTCGAGTGCACGGAGATGTGAAGAGGGTAGTATAACTTGGGGTGACGTTTTAAGACCACCCTTTTTTAGTCGATTCGAGATGATGGCGGGGTAGATCGCCGCAATCGGCTTGAGTGTGCGAAGAGTTGTTTTCTTGTGCTCGTTCAGAGCTGCTGTGTCTCGAGTTTCATCTTCATCCTCATCATCCTTGGGTTCATCTTCCGCGTCATCACCATCTCCATCTAGGAAATCATCAAACCCACCATCATCTTCTTCATCCGGATCCCACTCCTCCAATTCCCCTATCGCATCCTTCACCAAATCGCGCCATTCTTCAACACGCTTAATGACGAAGCCGACAACGCCATTGCCCGCGATTTCCACTAGTACATCACACGCATCCCACACTCTTCCTGTCGCTCTAATAACACTATCTTTCTCCGGTGCCGAAAGCTCTTCCTCTTTCTTTCCATCCTTCTTCTCTTTATCCTTTTTGTCTGCGACAACTTTCACTTCTTCAATCAGCACAGAAAGCTCTTTCAAAAGAGCCTTCACAAGCGTATGGACCTCTGTGCGGAATGACTTCGTGTATGCCTGATCGGTGATTAATAGCGCCGCGGTGACGAGGGACGGGAGGACCGATTCGTTCACTGCCGATAGAACGCTATTGACAGCAGACGGAGTGAATGGCTTATTAATTGCGAGTAGAGACAGTTTGGTCACTTGAGCCTTGAGAGCCGTAGAAGAGGCAGAAAGGAGAGGAAGGGGTGGAGGACTGGCACTCTTGCTGGAGACTTCTTCTGTCTGTGAGGAAGCGGGGATAGAGAGCGATGCTTGGAATTGCTCTGAAAGAATGGATGTCGTGACTAGTAGGCGTTGGAGTTTGTCGGCCATGTTGGAGGAAGTTCTGGTATAAGCTTCAAGAATTCTGTTTGTCCGGGTAAGATCCAGATCTCTAAGGAGATCTCTAGTGTTTTATTGCTCTTATAAGGTATGGCTTAGCTCTCCAGAAAACCTTTGGCGTCGGGACCTGTTGGAGAATGCTTCCCGATAAGGTTTAGCGAGGGGCGTGCTGATTAGGGTTTGATAGTCACCTGCCAGTAATGACTCAAGTAGATAAATAGTCAAGCCATACTAACGAGTTGGGAAATCTCCCATTATTTGACTGATTATTGGAGTGAGTAATTATACTAGCTGAAACCTGTACGGAAGAAGCATTTTATGGTTATCTTGGGGGTTCATTGAAACCTATTGTTGTCATATTTTAATACAACCTTCCGATCTAAGATAGTGACAACATCCGACAGACCAGCCCAAGACCGGCTATCCCAGCTTCCAAATGAGCTCTTATTTGAAATCTTTCAACGATGCCCTGATCTCTCCTGCCTCTGGAGCTTACTCAATACATCCTCCCGGTTAAGAGTAATATTCAATGATCGGGCAGTAGAGATAGTGGACGCGGTATTGAATTCAACCGTCCCTGCCCAGACTCGGGTGCAGATGCGACAAGTCCTTGCTCTTCATACAGGATAATTTTCATTATTCACATATGACAATGTTTAGCTCTGCAATACCACTCGAAATATACTTTTAGAAAGACTCATTGCGACACCAGAACAATTACGGAGGTTTGTCGGATTATCTCACCGGATCCACGTTATGGCACATTTATGTATCGATAATGCATTCAAAATTGTTTAGAGAGTCCATTGGGTGAGAGAGAGCTTCCCCCGAGCTTCAAACTCTCCACATGGACAGAAGAACAACGGACCATCCTGGCCTTCTGGCGTGTATTGTTTTTTAACGAGCTTAAAATAGCAGCACAGAAAGGATATCTAGATTGGTCATCCGAAGACCTTAACCGCTTGCAGAGCTGCAGTCTTTACGAGCACCTTGGACATTGGACTAAAAGACAACAGGCGATCACAGCATTGTGGTCTATCTAGAACCTAGCAAACGCAGAAATCCTTGAGGAAGACTTTTGGAACGCGGATATGTCATCCACATTCCAACTCCCTAACATTCCTGAGGGCACAGAATTCAGCTGGATGTGTCAACCACCACCACCGTCTCCAGAGGGACTAAAAGGGAAATCTCCAAAAACTAAAATATCAGAGGAAATCCCGATTCGGATTCCATCTCCTACGGGGTGATGGCTCAGTTGGGAGAGCGTCAGACTGAAGTGAAACTCGGTCATTAATCTGAAGGTCCCCGGTTCGATCCCGGGTCACCCCAATTTTTTTATTCCTGCAGAAACTTATAAATTCCTTTTACTCCGCACACTAAGCTAGGCCTGCGGGGCATTATTCGGGCAAACTTAACCTCCGCGTAGTATTTGGCGGCGAAGCTCCAATCTCCGCCGCAGCAACAGCTTCACGATTTTCTAGCATAGCAGCGGACGACGTGTTCAGCTGTGTCAGTTTCATGCCTCCAACCATAACTATTTACTGACTCCTTTTGTACTTATCGCTTGAATATGGCGCCCAGCAAGCCTCGCGCGCCAGCAAAACAGGCAGCTCCGCGGGTTCAGGCGCTACCTGAAAGGACCTTTGTTATCGACAATGGCGCATATACAATCAAGGCGGGTTACGCACCTTCCTTCCCACCTCCAGAAGATGTGGATGAAGCGCTTTCTGCCTGCACTGTGATACCTAATGCGTTTGTCAAAACACGTGGAAATCGCACCTTTCTCGCCTCACAGCTCTCGACGCACGTCTCCGAGTGGAACGAAGTAGCATTTCGACGACCAGTGGAGAAAGGTTACATAGTGAACTGGGAAGCGCAGAAGGAGATTTGGGAACAATCTTTCTTTGATGGAAAGACGGTCCGAAACAAAAATGTGCACATTACAGATCCTGAGAATACGACTCTCATTCTTACAGAAGCACCCAACGGCTTGCCGGCCCTGCAGAAGAACGCAGATGAGATTATCATGGAAGAGTGGGGGTTTGGAGGATATTTTAGATGTGTGGGTGAGTGAACTATTGACTGGTCCTTCAATCTGGGTTTCTTGGGTGACCAATTCGCCCACTGACTGGTGCCGTTTCCCCCAGGGCCATCACTGAACGCATGGAACGAGCTGCATTCTCTATTTGGTGATCCTGGAAAACAGTTGACTGATTCGGCTGTTATCCCGATTGAATGTTTGCTTGTCGTTGATTCTGGCTATTCTCACACTACAATTACTCCGGTGTACAAAGGCCGACCACTTCAACGTGCGATCCGAAGACTCGACATCGGCGGCAAGCACCTTACAAACTACATCAAAGAGATGGTGTCGATTAGACAGTACAATATGGTGGATGAGACGTATATCATGAATGAGGTTAAGGAGGCTGTCTGTTACGTGAGCAATGACTTTGCCAGCGACATGGAACGAACCTGGAAAGGAAACCAAAAACGCGGTCGGCCTGATCCTGGGGAAGGAGTGGTAGTGGATTATGTTTTGCCCGATCCAAATTCAAATAAGAATGGGTTTATGCGACCTCATGATCCCTTCATGAACGCAAAGAAACGAAAGAGCCTTCTTTCAGGAGTCGGCGGCGAATCTCTGTCAGAAGATGTTCTTGTTCTGGGTAATGAGCGGTTCACTGTTCCGGAGGTCCTATTCAATCCCAGCGATATTGGAATGAAGCAGGCTGGGATCCCGGACATCATCTTGCAGAGCTTGTCTGTCCTGCCCACAGGGCTGCAGGCCGGTTTCCTTGCCAATGTTCTAGTTGTCGGCGGTAACTCACTCATTCCAGGATTTATGGAGAGACTGTAAGTTTATTGGTGAAGCTGCTGTGTGCTTTACTAATGCATGTACTCTCAGAGAGCGTGATTTACGGCAAATCGCATCCGCAGAATGCGAAGTAAGAGTCCGAAGATCTAAAGAGTGAGTGATACTGATTCTCCACATCTTAAGAAGAACTAATATTGACCTCTATTTTATTCAGTCCGATACGTTCCACCTGGCTGGGAGGGTCACGCTTCGCAACGAACAGAGAAGAACTGAAAGAGGTCGCCATCACACGACAACAGTACCTGGAAAACGGCTCCACTTGGGCTGGAAAGAAATTCTCTGGCGCAACATAGCATTACTCGGTTTCAATCATGTTAACGGAGTATGGGTAAGGAGTTCAACGATATATTTTGGAATTCCAGACAAGTTCATGTATATTATAGAGATGCTGGGGGGGATTTCCGGGTGGTTTTATTTTAATGATACCCTTGGTCTTGAGTATACCTAATTTTGAGCGCTCGTTCCTGCACCATTACATTAAAATGAAATAATATTTCAAAAGTATGTTCAAAAGAGCTATCTGCCGTCATACACACATTTTCAATTTCCAATATAACTGACGACTAATTAGCCGTGGGTTTTCACCTTCCGTCCTTTACAAAAAAGGGCCTTGATCTTCAAGCCAACTTTCTCATTTGGCTCAATCAAACTACTTCTCAAGAATCTTATCTGCCAGTATGTGATCTGCCAAGCATTCCTCTGCACCCTTAGGGATATATGTGCAATATGTTGCTTTGTGTGCGTAGGGTGAACAGGGAGATCTAGAGTGTACAGTGTATATTTTTCATATTTGTGATAGGACCAAGGTCTGCGATGGCTTCCTATTGACAGTAACAGCACAGAAGGAGCTGATCTGCCTTTCTTCTAACTTCTTTTCTTCCCACCATGTGTATCCTTTGGTACAAATAACTATATCACTAAGAGTGAAAATCACAGGTTATATGCTTCTATGACAAGCACCTCTTGAATTATTCCTGCTCTTCTGTAACCACGCAGCCGTTTGAAAGAAAAAATAGAGGTCTTTTGAAGAAACACAAAGGACCAAAAAATGGGGTGACCCGGGATCGAACCGGGGACCTTCAGATTAATGACCGAGTTTCACTTCAGTCTGACGCTCTCCCAACTGAGCCATCACCCCGCGAGAGATGGAGTGAGTTTCACAATTTTGTCTCATATTTATATTATCTCATCTTTAATTTAGATGACTAATCAACAATGATTCAATGGAGCGAGTCACCGCTATATTCTATACAGACTGACACTATTTCAACTATCAATATCTCAACCACCAATATAAATAAAAGAATAATAATGAAAACATATATGTAACAGCTATAATGAATAAATATTCTCTCATTTTTAATCTTCTGAATAATTCTAAAAGCTCTAAATATTAAAAGAGTTGAAATTATAAAAAATACAACGGTAATTTATTTCGATAAGAAATCTACATTTAAAGAAGCTATCTATTTAATATACGTTAATTTAATCATATATTATACTATAAACTAAATCTGGAATCCTCCAGGTAATATTTTGTGGAAGATATTGATAATTGAAACAGTGTCAGTTTGTATAGAATATAGCGACGACTCGCTCGATGGTTGATTACGTTAGCGAGCAGCTAATTAAGAGAAATTCTAAGTAATAAAACAAAAAAGCTTAGAAGTTTATATTAGACAACGACTTAAATAGTTATTGGTTCTTTTAACTAGTAATTTAAAATCTTTTTATATCGTTGATTTCTTTCCGCCTAACTTGTTATTAAATTATATATTGATTGGCCATCTTTATAACTATAGTTGGGAATCCACGCCTTTGGCTAGTACAACAGAATCGAATGTGTAGTCACGATATATCAATCTAGGTAGTCATCTGCTGAAGGCGCGAAATTGGCAACAGAGGCAGAAATTACCAATTAAAGAGTAATCGTCAGCGTCCACTATTGAAGGTGAGCTGCAGTGCGTCTCATTTACACGAAGCGAAAAAGCTGGTAGGTAGGTCTTATCTATATCTACCCTCTTTAAACATCAAGAATATGAAGGTGACGATCCGCATCTGGACCACTGTCTGTGGAGGTAGAAAAGGCAGCAATAACGTCCGTTATCCGTCTATTAGTATAAAAAGAAGTAATAGATCTCGAGACATTAGGATAGCGGCTAATCCAGAGGATTCAATTATATGCGATAGTTTAACTCCCATTTTGTCTCCGCACTCTAGCATTCAATAGTAATCCATAGCTGGCTTAGAGGGTTGGAGGCTAAGCTAGTCTAACCTATAAATCCTCGGTCCTAATTTAGATCAGGGCAACGAAGGCAACAGACCTACTATGCTATTTTGCCTAGCTGAAAAGTACTTTCGTCCATCTCCCTGTGCCTGAGAATAGATAAATTTAGCCGTCTGGGGCAGCCAAACAATTTGTCGTTCGTGCAGAATGAGGGAGCGATCTTATTTTGCCCTCGAATAAACTCCTGGTGCGCCAATAAGACAAGTACGAAGAAAATTGGAAAACCAAAGATTTTGGAGGGAATGGGATAGGGTCGCACGGAATAACCTGGAATTTTCAGATTAACAGCTAAGTTTGAGCTCCAGTCTGGCATTTTTTCCAACTGAGACATCCCCCCGGATCACATGGTGTGATGGGCAGCGACTGGACAGTTGAGGTTATCCCCGGCCACTCCGTAGACTAGCAAGGGCCACGTCTGGATTTGTGGTCGATGTGATGATTGATATTGTATTTCAATTTATGCGTTCATTGCTAGTGTCTAGGTATATGTGTAGACTATCTAGAAGTTTGGATTTCCTTTAGGTCATGAGGAATTGATGCTGATAATTATACAGTTGGGATCCGCGTTGCTCCATCACTTATTTTTTGTAGTCATAGAATCCCTTACCGGACTTCTTACCCACCCAGCCGGCATCAACCATCTTCTTCAGCAATCCAGCAGGCCTGTACTTGCTGTCACCGGTCTCCGTGTGCAACACATTCATGATGGCCAGGCAGGTATCCAGACCAATAAAGTCCGCCAACGTGAGAGGTCCCATGGGGACGTTAGTTCCGTACTTCATGATATTATCAATATCTTCACGAGTACCAATGTCAGTCTCGAGACAGATAATCGCCTCGTTGATATACGGGATCAGGATACGGTTCGCAAGGAAACCGGGGGTATCGGCCGAGCGAGAGGCGATCTTGCCCATGCGGTGCACGAATGCGATTGCAGTCTCAATGGTTTCCGGAGAAGTCTGAAGACCAGCAACAATCTCCACTCCCTTCTGCACGGGAACAGGGTTCATGAAGTGGGTGGAGATGACGCGGGAAGGCGCCTGGAGATTCGTCGGGTCGGGACTGGTTGCGGCTGCGATCTTGGTAATTGGGATGGAGGAAGTGTTTGTAGCTAGGATAGCATGCTTGGGGGCAATCTGGGCCAGCTTGGAGAATATGCTAGCCTTTAGCTCGGGGATCTCGGGGACGGCCTCAATCACGAAGTCTACATCAGAGAGGTCATCCATGCTGGTACTCGGAATGAGCAGAGCCCGGGCAGCGTCTGCAGCATCACGAGTGATACGTTCTTTGCTGACATCCTTCTCAAGGAGCTTGTCTGATCACGGGTGTCAGTCATCGCACTTGAAAATTTGACATTCGCGTGAGAAGCGTACCGGCAAACTTGAGACCCCGTTCGAGGGAAGCTTGCGAGTTATCGATCAGCCTCACTGGGACCTGGGCTTTCTGAGCCGCAACTAGTGCTATTCCAAGGCCCTAGCGAATTGTTAGAATGTGGATTGAGGCGTGCTTTTCGAAATCATTGTTGATGCTGACCATCTGTCCGGCTCCTATGACACCGAGCTTATTGACCTCGGCAGCATTCATGCGGACCGTGGTGCTAAAGGAGCGGGCTGCCATTGGGAGGCCCCTTCTTCTCACGGTGGCTGTAAACATCTCGGCAGAAAAGAATAGTTTGGATTATGCAGCGAATGGGAATAAGATCGACGGAGAGAAGGCAGAAACGCTTAGAAAGCTCGGGTCTTTGTATCTAATAACTACTACTTCTCTCGGTATCTCAACCCACGGCGATGCGCCCACTTTCCCCGACGTCATCGGCTATTCTCGGGTCTTCGCTCTAACGTATAGCCGAACCCGAGGCCCGGCGCGTCGACGCGTCCCGACTCGCGTTCTCATTGGTCTTGATTGAGGGCTCCTCAAAGAGGTATCACCAGTGTTGCCGATAGCCTGACACTGAAGCCAAGTCTGTCGACGGCACTGACGCTGCCACGATGGATACCGAAGCGGTCCAGGTTGGGCAGAATGTCCAGGTCGTCGATCCCGAAGTTCGAGCCTATGTCTACAGTTTGGTCACTGCGGTAAGTTGATGCCGCGTGCTCTCCCCATACTCTGGAGGTTGTGAGGACGTTGTTGATTGTTATTTCCTTGCTAGCTCGGAGGCTTTAACGGTGAAGATGTGGACAAATATGTCTTGGGAGACGACGCTCTCGCATGTCTGCGGGATATTAAGCGATGGCTGAAGTTGTACGACACCAAGTTCAATCGCATGGACGTGGCGCGATGTCTGGGAGAGGCAAATCTTGTCAATGGAGACCTGGTGCCCATTTTGTCTTTATGGTGGCAATCGGGTCAGAATAGTAAACATATGACAAGAATTGCATTAGCATGCTGTGAGTGGATGTGAATATGGAGCGGTTGAGGGGGGAACAATGGCTGACCTCTCGAAGTGGAATTGCTGGTGCCTCTGACATGGCCTGTTGAACCGCACAGTCAGATGACTGTCAATCATCATCGCCATATGCCATATCTACAGCAGGTACAAGTCCAATATAAGCGGGGTCTCCTCAATCATGGCACCACCGGCCTGCTTCGAGCCATTATCAAGCTGGGCTTGCCAAGTATGGCTGTTCCCCGGTCTGAACGCACAAGTCGAGATGAGGGTATTTTGAAGCTCATCCTCTATCTATTTCGCAATATCGCGACTATCGCTCCAAACGCTCGTCTGGCTGCTGAGGGTGAAGAGGAGGAGACATCCAGATCGGCAACTATCAACGCCTTCCAAGCCCAGGATGTTTTCGCATTGCTGCTCACGATGTGTTCAAACATGGGAGATGATTTCAACACCCAAGATGTCATTCTTCTGGAGATATTGTTTCACCTAATTCGAGGAGTCAATCTGGAGAAGCTTTTCATGGACGATGCCCAACGTAAAGCAAAGCGAACTGACGAACTTGGGGAGCTGCTGGGCAGGGAATCTGATAAGAAAAGAGAATATGCGAAGAATGCACCGACACGACACGGTCGTTTTGGAACCATGATCTGGGTAAAGCGAGATGACGCCAAGGTTTCGACAGTTTCGGGACAAGATACTCTTAAAGATGGCCAAACAACATTACACAAGATGGACCAGACGAAGAAGTGGAATAAACCACGGCCGCAGCGCAGAAATGATGAAATTAATTTCAACAACGACTTCGATACCCCCATCTATCTCAATTCGCAAGCCAACAAGAATCTCCGCACATTTGTAGAGGAATTCTTGGATTCTGGGTTCAACCCTCTTCTTACGCACGTGAGAAAGGCTATTGAGCGTGAAGCTGATCGCGTTCTGGATATCCACACACCTCAATTTTTCTACGTGGTTTCTTGGTTCCTGCAAGCTGAGCGCGTACGCCGTGCTTGTCGGAAGGAACAGCATGAGAAAAACAAAAGCATTTCAAGAGAGATTGAACCGGACAGCTTTTCTTTGGTAGCAGGAGTTCTCAACCAGGAAACCTTCGTCTTCCTGAATCGCGCAATGCAACATTTCATGGATCACAAGGAATGGCATGATCTCAATGCGTCGATGCGTTGCTTCACCCAAATCCTCTTGACCGTACAGGAGATGGCTATCTCTCCGCTTGAGGAAGATCAGGAAATTGCAGAAAACATCCAGAGCCGTATTTTCTACGAAGAAACCACACATGATCGGGTACTCGCTATCGTGCGCGGTTTTAAGGACCAAGGATTTGGCTACCTGGATGCTGGTACGGAGCTGTGCCATGTATTCCTGCGTATGCTTGAGCACTACTCGAAGGAGAACGTCGACATGCAAGTAAGGTCACGCCGGCGTGCTAGACGCAAGAGGAAGGCTGAGCGGGCCGCAAATCCTGCCGGCAATGATGGTAATAACGAAGAAGATGAAGAAGACGCCTCCGAGGCAGAAGAGCTCGCCGATGCAGCTAGGGTTTCGAAAGAGCGCAAATTCGACTTTAGCCGCTTCGCAGTCAAATTCTGTAATCAGAAATCTGTCGATACGTTTGTGGCTTTCACAGCATTTTATCGAGAGCTTGATCAAGAGCAACTGAAGCGTGCTCATCGTTTCTTTTACCGTGTTGCCTTCAAGCAGGAAATGAGTGTTTTATTATTCAGAGTAGACATTATCAACCTATTCTACCGAATGATCAAGGGCCCTGAAGGACTTGATAAAAGCAAGTCAGGCTTTCGCGATTGGGAAGAATTTGTCCGACAGCTGATACGAAGACTGATTAAAAAGATGGACCAGCGCCCAGCTCTCATCATTGAGATGCTGTTCAGCAAAATTAATGCGACATTGTTCTACCTGGAATACGGATATGACAGGCAGACAATATCTGAGAGGCGACCTCCTGCTGAATTGGAAGTCAATCCTCATGGTGCATCGACCAAAGACGGTCAACTAGCAATTGTTGTTTCGGCACTCCTGATGGATGGCCGAGGGGATCTTGTCAAATGGGCGAGTGATATCATCAATTCAGCAGCAGATGAACGGAATGCCTGGGAAGCTCAGGACGAAGCTCGACGGGCTGAAGATCCTGATGCTGCCGATGTACCAAATCCTATGATCAGTATGTTTGGCATCTTGATGGTATTCACGTGAGATTTACTAATATACATGTAGGCGTCAAACCCCTCGACGAGGCTTGCCGAACAGCCATGTTCCAGAATGCCAAACTTCGTCTTCTGATGACACTGATCGGCTTCGAACGACTCGGAGTCGAAGATGTCCCTGGCGCTTCATGGGTTGTTCCGTCCTCACTCACAGCAAAGGCCCTACAGGACATCAGGGATGTAATTGAAAAGAGTAGAAATAATCCTATGGAGGAAGTCAATGGATCTGATCCCCGCCACCAGCTTCGGCGAAAAGCAGGCGGAGAGACCAGGGCTGAGAGTTACGGGGCCATGGATGTAGACTTTGGAGCTGACTCGGAGGGTGAAGACGATATCCCCGATGGCCCCCTGTTTCCTCCGAACATTCGGTCCAAGTCAAATGCATTAGAGGAGCTGAAACAAAGGCGACGTAAGCGGCGTCAGAGCAATGAGGAACCAGAGCCGCTGGACGATGAGACCATTGAAGAACGCCGCCGTACCCGTATGGCCAACGCCCTGGCACGACAAGCTAAGATCAAGAGTGATCTATATATCCATGCTAGTGACGAGGAAAGTGATGAAGAGGCCGATGAAGAATTCTTCCGCCTGGAAGAGGAGCGAAGAAAGGCTCAGGCCAAGCGGATCCGGAAAGCTTTGCTTACCGGCATCGTGGAAGATCCGGCACAAACGACGACTACCAAAAAGAAGGGCGGAAAGAGGATGAGCACCGATGGTGAACAGGAAGCTAGTAATGGAGGGCGTAAACGTCCTCGGCCCAGCATATTTGGAGGAGGAAGTGATAATGGCGACAGTGATGATGATATACTCATGACTGTGGCTGAACAATCTCCCAGAGCTCCGAGAGCAGGTTCCGCCAGCAATGAAGGAATAGATAATGAAACCCCACTTACTTCAGCTGAAGATGAAATGGACTTTGACGACGATCTCGCTTTCAGCAAAGAAAGACGGAGTCATACTGCTGCTGAAGAGGCCCCATCGACCAAAGCGCAAACGGCTACTATCAATACAGCTGATGGCGACAGTGGTGATGACGATGAGGAAGACGCACCAATTGTAGCACCATCACGAAGGCAAATCAGAGGAGGTTTCGTTGTGGACAGTGATTCGGATTGATCAATGTTGTCCATAGCAATTTCTTGTATAGATTTTAGTGACGACTTTCATGAAGCATCGGGATACGACTCTCACGGCGCAAGGGGTGGTGGATATTGTTTGAAAACTAGGGTCATGACTTCGATGATATCCCAACAGGGGGGTTAATACAGTTTATTGAATTGCTACAGCATCTCACTTATCAATAGTGCTCACTAACACGTCTAAACGTTATTCCAATTAAAGTAGTTCTTGACCAACTTCTCATAGTGTGCCAAGTCACTAACCTAGAATATAATATTTGGTGAGAACCAGATCTACTTTATATTCTTGTTGGAATCGAGTGGCCGTTGGTGTCTTCGGGTTCGGTCAATTAGTAACGTCCGTCACGCCCTGCGGGATACAAATGAGTCAATATTGCGGGGATCCAGAAGTACGGAGTTTAAAAACCTTGCATGCATCCTGCCAACTAGAACCTCAAACTTTCCTTCCCATAAACGAGAAGATAACCTAGGCAAAGCAAGGCAAATATCTGTGCAATTGATACGCTTGTGTCTTCAAGGCTTTCTTTTTCACACAGTTGGAGAGGGAAAGAACCTGTTTCGAGAAAACATATCGCCAACTATTGGGAAAAAGATAAACTTCTTGAAGTCAAAAAAAAAAAAAAAAGATAATCATGCCTCAACAACTACACTACGTCACCCTGGATGTCTTCGCTACAGAGCCATTCAAGGGCAATCCTCTGGCCGTA